>JAAAXO010000230.1:1098899-1121674 GCA_011799875.1 Thinopyrum elongatum | reverse complement strand
CGAGGCGAACGTCGTCGTGAGCACTCCGACGCCGAGACGAGCACGTGACACCACTGCACCCTTCCCCCTGTCTATCTTAGGTTACGCGAGTCGAGCGGACATTCGTCGCGTAGTGGTGCGACGCCCGAGACGAGACGTGAGACCACCACTTGCCACCATGCTTAGGTAAACGCGAGTCGAGGAGGGACGTCATCACGGTATCGATGACGACACAGACGAGCACGTGACACCACTGCCACCCGTGTCTTATCTGTAACAGCGAGTCAAGCAAACGTCGTGGTAGCGACGACGGAGCCGAGACGAGCACTGTACCACAAACCACCTGTCACCCTCATATCTTAGGGTTAACGCATCGAGGCGGACTCGTCGTGGAGCAACGATGGACGCCGAGACGAGCACGTGACACCACTGCCACCCTGTCTATCTTAGGGTTACGCAGTGCAGGACGGACTCGTCGCGGTAGCGACGACGGACGCCGAGACGAGCACGTGACACCACTGTCACCCTGTCTATCTTAGGGTCACGCTAGTCGAGGCGGACGTCGTACGGGTGAGCGACAACGGACGCCAAGAGAGCACGTGACAAACTGGCCACCCTATCTATTAGGGTTACGCGAGTGAGGCAGACGTCGTCGTGGGCAACGACGGACGCCGAGACAACACGTGACTCTACTGCACACCCTGTCTATCTTAGTTACGAGAGTCGGGCGGACGTCGTCGCTGTAGCGACGACGGACGCCGAGACGAGCACGTGCACCACTGGTCCCCCCCCCTGTCAATCTTAGGGTCCACTGCAACCCTGTCTATCTTACGGTTACGCGAGTCGAGGCGGACGTCGTCGCGGTAGCGACGACGGACGCCGAGACAAGCACGTGACACCACTGTCACCCTGTCTATCTTAGGGTCACGCTAGTCGAGGCGGACGTCGTCGCGGTAGCGACAACGGACGCCGAGACGAGCACATGACACAACTGCCACCCTATCTATCTTAGGGTCACGCGAGTCGAGGCGGACGTCGTCGTGGGAGCAACGACGGACGCCGAGACGAGCACGTGACACCACTGCCACCCTGTCAATCTTAGGGTCACGCGAGTCGAGGCGGTAGTGGTGACGGACGCCGAGACAAGCACGTGACACCACTGCCACCATGTCTTAGCGTAACGCGAGTCGAGGCGGACGTCATCACGGTAGCGATGACGGACACCGAGACGAGCACGTGACACCACTGCCACTCTGTCTTATCGTAACGCGAGTCAAGGCAGACGTCGTCGCGGTAGCGACGACGGACGCCGAGACGAGCACGTTACACCACTATCACCCTGTCTATCTTAGGGTTACGCGAGTCGAGGCGGACGTCGTCGTGGGAGCAACGATGGACGCCGAGACGAGCACGTGACACCACTGCAACCCTGTCTATCTTAGGGTTACGCGAGTCGAGGCAGACGTTGTCGCGGTAGCGACGACGGACGCCGAGACGAGCACGTGACACCACTGTCACCCTGTCTATCTTAGGGTCACGCTAGTCGATACGGATGTCGTCGCGGTAGCGACAACGGACGCCGAGACGAGCACGTGACACAACTGCCACCCTGTCTATCTTAGGGTTACGCGAGTCGAGGCGGACGTCGTCGTGGGAGCAACGACGGACGCCGAGACGAGCACGTGACACCACTGCCACCCTGTCTATCTTAGGGTTACGCGAGTCGAGGCGGACATCGTCGCAGTAGTGGTGACGGACGCCGAGACGAGTACGTGAGACCACTGCCACCATGTCTTAGTGTAACGCGAGTCGAGGAGGACGTCATCACGGTAGCGATGACGGACACCGAGACGAGCACGTGACACCACTGCCACCGTGTCTTATCGTAACGCGAGTCAAGGCAGACGTCGTCGCGGTAGCGACGACGGACGCCAAGACGAGCACGTTACACCACTGTCACCCTATCTATCTTAGGGTTACGCGAGTCGAGGCGGACATCGTCGTGGGAGCAACGATGGACGCCGAGACGAGCACGTGACACCACTGCAACCCTGTCTATCTTAGGGTTACGCAAGTAGAGGCGGACATCGTCGCGGTAGCGACGACGGACGCCGAGACGAGCACGTGACACCACTGTCACCCTGTCTATCTTAGGGTCACGCTAGTCGAGGCGGACGTCGTCGCGGTAGCGACAACGGACGCCGAGACGAGCACGTGACACAACTGCCACCCTATCTATCTTAGGGTCACACGAGTCGAGGCGGACGTCGTCGTGGGAGCAACGACGGACGCCGAGACGAGCACGTGACACCACTGCCACCCTGTCAATCTTAGGGTTACGCGAGTCGAGGCGGACATCGTCGCGGTAGTGGTGACGGACGCCGAGACAAGCACGTGACACCACTGCCACCATGTCTTAGCGTAACGCGAGTCGAGGCGGACGTCATGACGGTAGCGATGACGGACACCGAGACGAGCACGTGACACCACTGCCACTCTGTCTTATCGTAACGCGAGTCAAGGCAGACGTCGTCGCGGTAGCGATGACGGACGCCGAGACGAGCACGTTACACCACTATCACCCTGTCTATCTTAGGGTTACGCGAGTCGAGGCAGACGTCGTCGTGGGAGCAACGATGGACGCCGAGACGAGCACGTGACACCACTGCAACCCTGTCTATCTTAGGGTTACGCGAGTCAAGGCGGACGTTGTCGCGGTAGCGACGACGGACGCCGAGACGAGCACGTGACACCACTGTCACCCTGTCTATCTTAGGGTCACGCTAGTCGAGGCGGATGTCGTCGCGGTAGCGACAACGGACGCCGAGACGAGCACGTGACACAACTGCCACCCTGTCTATCTTAGGGTTACGCGAGTCGAGGCGGACATCGTCGTGGGAGCAACGACGGACGCCGAGACAAGCACGTGACACCACTGCAACCCTGTCTATCTTAGGGTTACGCGAGTCGAGGCGGACGTCGTCGCGGTAGCGACGACGGACGCCGAGACGAGCACGTGACACCACTGTCACCCTGTCTATCTTAGGGTCAGGCTAGTCGAGGCGGACGTCGTCGCGGTAGCGACAACGGACGCCGAGATGAGCACGTGACACAACTGCCACCCTATCTATCTTAGGGTCACGCGAGTAGAGGCGGACGTCGTCGTGGGAGCAACGACGGATGCCGAGACGAGCACGTGACACCACTGCAACCCTGTCTATCTTAGGGTTACGCGAGTCGAGGCGGACGTCGTCGCAGTAGCGACGACGGACGCCGAGACGAACACTTGACACCACTGCCACTCTGTCTATCTTAGGGTTATGCTCATCTCGGTGGACGTCGTCGCGATAGCGATGACGGACGCCGAGACGAGCACGTGACACCACTGCCACCTTGTCTTAGCGTAACGCGAGTCGAGGAGGACGTTGTCGCGGTAGCGACGACGGACACCGAGACGAGCACGTGATACCACTGCCACCCTGTCTTAGCGTAACGCGAGTCGAGGCGGACGTCGTCGCGGTAGCGACGACGGACGCCAAGACGAGCACGTGACACCACTGCAACCCTGTCTATCTTAGGGTTACGCGAGTCGAGGCGGACGTCGTCGCGGTAGCGTCGCCGGACGCCGAGACGAGCACGTGACACCATTGTCTCCTGTCTATCTTAGGGTCACGCTAGTTGAGGCGGACGTCGTCGCGGTACCGACAACGGAAGCCGAGACGAGCACGTGACACCACTACCACCCTGTCTATCTTAGGGTTACGCGAGTCGAGGCGGACGTCGTCGCGGTAGCGACGACGGGCGCCGAGACAAGCACGTGACACCACTGCCACCCTGTCTTTGCGTAACACGAGTCAAGGATGACGTCGTCGCGGTAGCGACGACGGACGCCGAGACGAGCACGTGACATCACTGCCACCCAGTCTATCTTAGGGTTACGCGAGTCGAGGCGGACATCGTCGCGGTAGCGACGACGGACGCCGAGACGAGCACGTGACACCACTGCCACCCTGCCTTAGCGTAACGCGAGTCGAGGCGGACGTCGTCGCGGTAGCGACGACGGACGCCTAGACGAACACTTGACACCACTGCCACCCTGTCTATCTTGGGGTTAAGCTCGTCTAGGCGGACGTCGTCGTGATAGCGACGACGGACGCCGAGACGAGCACGTGACACCACTGCCACCCTGTCTTTGTGTAACGCGAGTCGAGGCGGACGTTGTCACGATAGCGACGACGGACACCGAGACTAGCACGGGACACCACTGCCACCTTGTCTTAGCGTAACACGAGTCGAGGCGGATGTCGTCGCGGTAGCGACGACGGACGCAGAGACGAGCACGTGACACCACTGTCACCCTGTCTATCTTAGGGTCACGCTAGTCGAGGCGGACGTCGTCGCGGTAGCGACAAAGGACGGCGAGACGAGCACGTGACACAACTGCCACCCTATCTATCTTAGGGTTACGCGAGTCGAGGTGGACGTCGTCGCGGTAGCGACGACGGACTCCAAGACGAGCACGTGACACCACTGCCACTCTGCCCTAGCGTAACGCGAGTCAAGGCTGACGTCGTTGCGGTAGCGACGGGACGCCAAGATGAGCACGTGACACCACTGCGACCCTATCTTAGCACAACGCGAGTCGAGGCGGACATCATCGCGGTAGCGACGACGGACGCCGAGACGAGCACGTGACACCACTGCCACCCTGTCTTAGAGTAACGCGAGTCGAGGCGGACGTCGTCGCTGACGAACACTTGACACCACTGCCACCTTGTCTATCTTGGGGTAATGCTTGTCTGCGCGGACGTCGTCGCGATAGCGACGACGGAAGCCGAGATGAGCACGTGACACCACTGCCACCCTGTCTTAGCGTATCGCGAGTCGAGGCGGACATCGTCGCGGTAGCGACGACGGACACCGAGACGAGCACGTGAGACCACTGTCACCTTGTCTTAGTGTAACGCGAGTCAAGGCAGACGTCATCGCGGTAGCGACGACGAACACCGAGACGAGCACGTGACACCACTTCAACCCTGTCTATCTTAGGGTTACGTGAGTCGAGGCGGACGTCGTCGCGGTAGCGACGACGGACGCCGAGACGAGCACGTGACACCATTGTTATCCTGTCTATCTTAGGGTCATGCTAGTCGAGGCGGACATCGTCGTTGTAGCGACAACGGACGCCGAGACGAGCACGTGACACAACTGCGACCCTGTCTATCTTAGGGTTACGCGAGTCGACTGCGACGACGGACGCCGAGACGAGCACGTGACACCACTGCCACCCTGTCTTAGCGTAACGCGAGTCAAGGCTGACGTCGTCGCGGTAGCGACGGGACGCCAAGACGAGCACGTGACACCACTGCCACCCTGTGTTAGCGCAACGTGACTCGAGGCGGACGTCATCGCGGTAGCGACGATGGACGCCGAGACGAGCACGTGACACCACTGCCACCCTGTCTTATCGTAACGCGAGTCAAAGCGGACGTCGTCGCGGTAGCGATGACGGACGCCGAGAGGAGCACGTGACACCACTGTCACCCTGTCTATCTTAGGGTTACGCGAGTCGAGGCGGACATCGTCGTGGTAGCAACGACGGACGCTGAGACGAGCACCTGACACCACTGCCACCCTGTCTATCTTAGGGTTAGGCGAGTCGAGGCGGACGTCGTCGCGGTAGTGGTGACGGATGCCGAGACGAGCACGTGACACCACTGCCACCCTGTCTTATCGTAACGCGAGTCGAGGCGGACGTCGTCGCTGTAGCGACGACGGATGCCCAGACGAGCACGTGACACCAGTGCCACCCTATCTATCTTAGGGTTACGTGCGTCGAGGCGGACGTCGTCGCGGTAGCGACGACGGACGCCGAGACGAGCACGTGACACCACTGCCACCTTGTCTTAGCGTAACGCGAGTCAAGGCGGACGTCGTCGCTGACGAACACTTGACACCACTGCCACCCTGTCTATCTTGGGGTAATTCTCGTCTAGGCGGACATCGTCGCGATAGCGACGACGGACGCCGAGATGAGCACGTGACACCACTGCCACCCTATCTTAGCGTAACGCGAGTCGAGGCGGACGTCATCGCGGTAGCGACGACGGATACCGAGACGAGCACGTGACACCACTGTCACCTTGTCTTAGTGTAACGCGAGTCGAGGCGGACGTCGTCGCGGTAGCGACGATGAACACCGAGACGAGCACGTGACACCACTGCAACCCTGTCTATCTTAGGGTTACGTGAATCGAGGCGGACGTCGTCGCGGTAGCGACGACGGACGCCGAGACGAGGACGTGACACCATTGTTATCCTATCTATCTTAGGGTCATGCTAGTCGAGGCGGACATCGTCGCGGTAGCGACAACGAACGCCGAGACGAGCACGTGACACAACTGCGACCCTGTCTATCTTAGGGTTACGCGAGTCGAGGCGGGCGTCGTCGCGGTAGCGACGACGGACGCCGAGACGAGCACGTGACACCACTGCCACCCTGTCTTAGCGTAACGCGAGTCAAGGCTGACGTCGTCGCGGTAGCGACGGGACGCCAAGACGAGCACGTGACACCACTGCCACCCTGTCTTAGCGCAACGCGACTCGAGGCGGACGTCGTCGCGGTAGCGACGATTGACGCCGAGACGAGCACGTGACACCACTGCCACCCTGTCTTATCGTAACGCGAGTCAAGGCTGACGTCGTCGCGGTAGCGACGACGGACGCCGAGACGAGCACGTTACACCACTGTCACCCTGTCTATCTTAGGGTTACGCGAGTCGAGGCGGACGTCGTCTTGGTAGCAACAACGGACGCCGAGACGAGCACCTGACACCACTGCCACCCTGTCTATCTTAGGGTTACGCGAGTCAAGGCGGACGTCGTCCTGGTAGTGGTGACGGACGCCGAGACGAGCACGTGACACCACTGCCACCCTGTCTTATCGTAACGCGAGTCGAGGTGGACGTCGTCGCGGTAGTGACGACGGATGCCGAGACGAGCACGTGACACCAGTGCCACCCTATATATCTTAGGGTTAAGTGAGTCGAGGCGGACGTCGTCGCGGTAGCGACGACGAACGCCGAGACGAGCACGTGACACCACTGCCACCTTGTCTTAGCGTAACGCGAGTCGAGGCGGACGTCGTCGCTGACGAACACTTGACACCACTGCCACCCTGTCTATCTTGGGGTTATGCTTGTCTAGGCGGACGTCGTCGCGATAGCGACGACGAACGTCAAGACGAGCTCGTGACACCACTGCCACCATGTCTTAGCGTAACGCGAGTCGAGGCGGACGTCTTCACGGTAGCGATGACGGACACCGAGACGAGCACGTGACACCACTGTCACCTTGTCTTAGCGTAACGCGAGTCGAGGCGGACGTCATCGCGGTAGCGACGACGGACGCCGAGACGACCACGTGACATCACTGCCACCCAGTCTATCTTAGGGTTACGCGAGTCGAGGCGGACGTTGTCGCGGTAGCGACGACGGACGCCGAGACGAGCACATGACACCACTGCCACCCAGTCTTAGCGTAATGCGAGCTGAGGCGAACGTCGTCGCTGACGAACACTTGACACCACTGCCACCCTGTCTATCTTGGGGTTATGCTTGTCTAGGCGGACGTCGTCGCGATAGCGACGACGGACGCCGAGAGGAGCACGTGATACCCCTGCCACCCTGTCTTAGCGTAACGCGAGTCGAGGCGGACGTCGTCGCGGTAGCGATGACGGACACCGAGACGAGCACGGGACACCACTGTCACCTTGTCTTAGCGTAATGTGAGTCGATGCGGACGTCGTCGCGGTAGCGACGACGAACGCCGAGACGAGCACGTGACACCACTGCAACCCTGTCTATCTTAGGGTTACGTGAGTCGAGGCGGACGTCATCGCGGTAGCGACGATGGACGCCGAGACGACCACGTGACACCACTGTCACCCTGTCTATCTTAGGGTCACGCTAGTCGAGGCGGACGTCGTCGCGGTAGCGACAATGGACACCGAGACGAGCACGTGACACAACTGCGACCCTGTCTATCTTAGGGTTACGCGAGTCGAGGCGGACGTCGTCATGGGAGCAACGACGGACACCGAGACGAGCACGTGACACCACTGCAACCCTGTCTATCTTAGGGTTACACGAGTCGAGGCGGACGTCGTCGCAGTAGCGACGACGGACGCCGAGACGAACACTTGACACCACTGCCACCCTGTCTATCTTGGGGTTATGCTCGTCTCGGCGGACGTCGTCGCAATAGCGACGACGAACGCCGAGACGAGCACGTGACACCACGGCCACCTTGTCTTAGCGTAACGCGAGTCGAGGCGGACATCGTCTCGGGAGCGACGACGGACACCGAGACGAGCAGCTGACACCACTGCCACGCTGTCTTAGTGTAACGCGAGTCGAGGCGGACGTCGTCGCGGTAGCGACGACGGACGCCGAGACGAGCACGTGACACCACTTCAACCCTGTCTATCTTAGGGTTACGCGAGTCGAGGCGGACGTCATCGCGGTAGCGACGCCGGACGCCGAGACGAGCACGTGACACCACTGTCTCCCTGTCTATCTTAGGGTCAAGCTAGTCGAGGCGGACGTCGTCGCGGTACCGAACAACGGACGCCGAGACGAGCACGTGACACCACTACCACCCTGTCTATCTTAGGGTTACGCGAGTCGAGGCGGACGTCGTCGCGGTAGTTACGACGGACGCCGAGACGAGCATGTGACACCACTGCAACCCTGTCTATCTTAGGGTTATGAGAGTCGAGGCGGATGTCGTCGCGGTAGCGACGACGGATGCCGAGACGAGCACGTGACACCACTGTCACCCTGTCTATCTTAGGGTCACGCTAGTCGAGGCGGACATCGTCGCGGTAGCGACAACGGACGCCGAGACGAGCGCGTGACACAACTGCCACCCTGTCTATCTTAGGGTTACGCGAGTCGAGGCGGACGTCGTCGCGGTAGCAACGACGGACACCAAGACGAGCACGTGACACCACTGCCACTCTGCCTTAGCGTAACGCGAGTCAAGGCTGACGTCGTTGCGGTAGCGACGGGACGCCAAGACAAGCACGTGACACCACTGCCACCCTGTCTTAGTGCAACGCGAGTCGAGGCGGACGTCGTCGCGGTAGCGACGATGGACGCCGAGACGAGCATGTGACACCACTGCCACCCTGTCTTATCGTAACACGAGTCAAGGCGGCCATCATCGCGGTAGCGACGACGGACGCCGAGACGAGCACGTGACACCACTGTCACCCTGTCTATCTTAGGGTTACGCGAGTCGAGGCGGACGTCGTCGTGGTAGCAATGACGGACGCCGAGACAAGCACGTGACACCACTGCCACCCTGTCTATCTTAGGGTTACGCGAGTCGAGGCAGACGTCGTCGCGGTAGTGGTGACGGACGCCGAGACGAGCACGTGACACCACTGCCACCCTGTCTTATCGTAACGTGAGTCAAGGCGGACGTCGTCGCGGTAGCGACGACGGATGCCGAGACGAGCACATGACACCAGTGCCACCCTATCTATCTTAGGGTTACGTGAGTCGAGGCGAACGTCATCGTGGTAGCGACGACAGACGCCGAGACGAGCACGTGACACCACTGACACCCTGTCTTAGCGTAACGCGAGTCAAGGCTGACGTCGTCGCGGTAGCGACGGGACGCCAAGACGAGCACGTGACACCACTGCCACCCTGTCTTAGCGCAACGCGAGTCGAGGCGGACGTCGTCGCGGTAGCGACGATGGACGCCGAGACGAGCACGTGACACCACTGCCACCCTGTCTTATCGTAACGCGAGTCGAGGCGGCCATCATCGCGGTAGCGACGACGGACGCCGAGACGAGCACGTGACACCACTGTCACCCTGTCTATCTTAGGGTTACGCGAGTCGAGGCGGACGTCGTCGTGGTAGCACCGACGGACGCCGAGACAAGCACGTGACACCGCTGCCACCCTGTCTATCTTAGGATTACGCGAGTCGAGGCAGACGTCGTCGCGGTAGCGACGACGGATGCCGAGACGAGCACGTGACACCAGTGCCACCCTATCTATCTTAGGGTTACGTGAGTCGAGGCGGACGTCATCGTGGTAGCGACGACGGACGCCGAGACGAGCACGTGACACCACTGCCACCCTGTCTTAGCGTAACGCGAGTCGAGGCGGACGTCGTCGCTGACGAACACTTGACACCACTGCCACCCTGTCTATCTTGAGGTTATGCTCATCTAGGCGGACGTCGTCGCGATAGCGACGACGGACGCCGAGCCGAGCATGTGACACCACTGCCACCCTGTCTTAGCGTAACGCGAGTCGAGGCGGACGTCGTCGCGGTAGCGATGACGGACACCGAGACGAGCACGTGACACCACTGTCACCTTGTCTTAGCGTAACGCGAGTCGAGGCGGACGTTGTCGCGGTAGCGACGACGGATGCCGAGACGAGCACGTGACATCACTGCACCCAGTCTATATTAGGGTTACGCGAGTCGAGGCGGACGTCGTCACGGTAGCGACGGGATGCCAAGACGAGCACGTGACACCACTGCGACCCTGTCTTAGCACAACGTGACTCGAGGCGGACGTCGTCGCGGTAGCGATGACGGACGCCGAGACGAGCATGTGACACCACTGCCACCCTGTCTGAGCGTAATGTGAGTCGAGGCGGACGTCGGCGCTGACGAACACTTGACACCACTGCCACCCTGTCTATCTTGGGGTAATGCTTGTCTAGGCGGACGTCGTCGCGATAGCGACGACGGACGCCGAGATGAGCACGTGACACCACTTCCACCCTGTCTTAGCGTAACGCGAATCGAGGCGGACGTCGTCGCGGTAGCGACTACGGACACTGAGACGAGCACGTGACACCACTGTCACCTTGTCTTAGTATAACGCGAGTCGAGGCGGACGTCATCGCGGTAGTGACGACGAACGCCGAGACGAGCATGTGACACGACTGCAACCCTATCTATCTTAGGGTTACGTTAGTCGAGGCGGACGTCGTCGCGGTAGCGATGACGGACGCCGAGACGAGCACGTGACACCATTGTTACCCTGTCTATCTTAGGGTCATGCTAGTCGAGGCGGACATCGTCGCGGTAGCGACAACGGACGCCGAGACGAGCACGTGACACAACTGTGACCCTGTCTATCATAGGGTTACGCGAGTCGAGGCGGACGTCGTCGCGGTAGCGACGACGGACGCCGAGACGAGCACGTAACACCACTGCCACCCTGTCTTATAGTAACGCGAGTCAAGGCGACGTCGTCTCGGTAGCGACGGGACGCCAAGACGAGCACGTGACACCACTGCCACCCCTGTCTTATTAGCGCAACGCGAGTCGAGGCGGACGTCGTCGCGTGTAGCGACGATGGACGCCGAGACGAGCACGTGACACCACTGGCCACCCTGTCCTTTATCGTCACGCGAGTCAGGCGGCCATCACGCGGTAAGCGACGACGGAAGACGAGACAAGCACGGACACCACTGTCATCCTGTCTATCTTAGGGTTATGCGAGTCGATGCGGACATCATCGTGGTAGCAACGACGGACGCCGAGACAAGCCCGTGACGCACCGCTGCCACCCTGTCTATCTTAGGGTTAACGCGAGTCGAGGCAGACGTCGTCGCGGTATGGTGGACGGACGCCGAACGAGCACGTGACCCCACTGCCACCCTGTCTTATCGTAACAGCGAGTCGAGGCGGACGTCTGTCGCTGGTAAGCTACGACGGATGCCGAGACGAGCACGTGACACCAGTGCCACCCTATCTATCTTAGGGTTACGTGAGTCGAGGCGACGTCGTCGTGGTAGCGACGACGGACGCCGAACGAGCACGTGACACCACTGCCACCCACTGTCTTAGCGTAACACGAGTCAAGGCTGACGTAGTCGCGGTAGCGACCGACCCAAGACAGCACGTGACACCCACTGCCACCCTGTCTTAGCATAACGCGATTCGAGGCGGACGTCGTCGCGGTAGCGACGATTGACGCCGAGACGAGCACGTGACACCACTGTCACCCTGTCTTATCGTAACGCGAGTCAAGGCGGCCATCATCCGCGGTGCGACGACGGACGCCGAGACGAGCACGTGACACCACTGTCACCCTGTCTATCTTAGGGTTACGCGAGTCGAGGCGGACGTCGTCGCTTAGCGATTATGTACGCCGAGACACACGTGACCCACTGTCACCACTTGTCTATCTTAGGGTCCGCTAGTCGAGGCGGACAGTCGTCACGGTAGCGACAACGGACATTGAGATGAGCACGTGACGCCACTGTCACCTTGTCTTATGCGTAACGCGAGTCGAGGCGGACGTTGTCCGCGGTAGCGACGACGGATGCCGAGACGAGCACGTGACATCACTCGCACCCAGTCTATATTAGGGTTACACGAGTCGAGGCGACGTCGTCACGGTAGCGACGGGATGCCAAGACGAGCACGTGACACCACTGCGACCCTGTCTTAGCACAACGTGACTTGAGGCGGACGTCGTCGCGGTAGCGATCGGACGCCGAGACGAGCATGTGACCCCCACTCCACTGCCACCCTGTCCCGAGCGTAATGTGAGTCGAGGCGACGTCTGCGCTGACGAACACTTGACACCACTGCCACCCTGTCTATCTTGGGGTAATGCTTGTCAGGCGTCCGTCTCGCGATAGCGACGACGACGCCGAGATGAGCACGTGACACCACTTCCACCTGTCTTAGCGTAACAGCGAATCGAGGCGGACGTCGTCGCGTAGCGACTACGGACACTGAGACAGCACTGACACCACTGTCCCTTGTCTTAGTATATGCGATCGAGGCGTGACGTCATCGCGGTAGCGACGACGAACGCCTAGACGAGCAGTGACACGACTGCAACCCTATCTATCTTAGGGTTACGTTAGTCGAGGCGGACGTCGTCGCGGTAGCGATGACGGACGCCGAGACGAGCACGACACCATTGTTACCCTGTCTACCTTAGGTCATGCTAGCCGAGCGGACAATCGTCACGGTACGACAACGGACGCCGAGACGAGCACTGTGACACAACTGTGACCCTGTCTATCATAGGGTTTACGCGTTCAGGCGGACGTCGTCGCGGTAGCGACGACGGACGCCGAGACGAGCACGTGACACCACTGCCACCCTTGTCTTATAGTAACGCGAGTCAAGGCTGACGTCGTCGCGGTAGCGACCGGGACACCAAGACGAGCACGTGACAACCACTGCCACCCTGTCTTAAAGCGCAACGCGAGTCGAGGCGGACGTCGTGCGGTAGCACGATGGACGCCGAGACGAGCACGTGACACCACTCCACCCACCCTGTCTTATCGTAACCGAGTCAGGCGGCCATCATCGCGGTAGCGACGACGGACGCCAGAACTCACGTGACACCCACTGTCATCCTGTCTATCTTAGGTGTTCGCTAGTCGAGGCGACATCGTCGTGGTAGCAACGACGGATTGCCGAGACAAGCACTGACACCGCTGCCACCCTATCTATCTTAGGGTTACGCGAGTCGAGGCAGACGTCGTCGCGGTAAGTGGTGACGGACGCCGAGAGCAGCACTGACAACCACACCACTTCCCACCCTGTCTTATCGTAACGCGACTAGGCGGACGTCGTCGCGGTAGCGACGATGGATGCCGAGACGAGCACGTGAAACCAGTGCACCCTATCTATCTTAGGGTTACCGTTGAGTCGAGGCGGACGTCGTGGTGGTAGCGACGACGACGCCGAGACGAGCACGTGACACCACTGCCACCCTGTCTTAGCGTAACCCGGTCAAGGCTACGTCCGTCGCGTGTAGCGACCGACGCCAAGACCGAGCCGTGACACCACTTGCCACCATTCTTATCATAACGTCGGTCGAGGCGGACATCGTCCGCGTCGCGACGTTGACGCCGAGACGAGCAACGTGAACCACTCGCCACTGCCACCCTTTCTTATCATAACGCAGTCAAGGCGGCCATCATCGCGTGAGCGACGACGAGACGCCGATACGACAGTGACAAAACACTGTCCACCCTTGTCTTCTAGGGTTAACGCGAGTCGGGCGGACGTCGTCGTTGTAGCACCGACGGACTCCGAGAACAAGCACGTACACAACCGCTGCCACCCTTCTATCTAGGGTACGCTAGTCGAGGACAGACGTCCGTCGCGGTAGTGGTGGACTGACGCCGATACGAGCATTTGGACACCACTTCCACCTCAGCACTGTCTTAATCGTTCCCGAGTCGAGGCGGAAGTACGTTCGGTCGCGTTAGCGACGACGGAATGTCCCAGACAGCATGTTGACACCAGTGCCACCCCACTAACTATCTTAGGTTACGTGGAGTCGAGGCAAGACGCACTCGTGGTAGCGACGACTGACGCCGAAGACGAGCACGTGACAACCACTGCCACCCTGTCGTGTATCGAAAACGCGAGTCGAGGCGTACGTCGTCGCTGCTAAACTTGACCACCACTTCCACCGCTGTCTATCTTAGGTTATGCTCGTCTAGGCTGGATGACGTCGTCGCGATCGCGCACGACGGACGCCGAGCCGAGCATGTGACACCACTGCCACACCCTGTCTTAGCGTAAAGCGAGTTCGAGGCGGACGTCTCACGGTAGCCGATGACGGACCCCGCGACGACCCTTTACAAACCACTGTCACCTTGTCTTAAGCTGTCACGCAGTCGAGGCTGACTTTTGTTCGCGGTAGCGACGACGGACTCGAGAGAGCACGTGACATTCACTGCACCAAGTCTATATATGTTACGCGATTCGAGGCGGACGTCGTCACGGTAGCGACGGTATGCCCATATGAGCACGTGACACCACTTTAACCACTGCGACCCTTTCTTAGCACACGTTACTCAGGCGGACGTCGTCGCGGTAGCGACGACGGTATGCCGAGACTAGCAATGCTACAAAACCACTCCCCCTGTCTGATTGGCGTAGCGAGTCCGAGACGGACGTCTTCGCTGACGTAACCTTGACACCACTGCCACCCCTGTCTATCTTGGGGTATTGTTGTCTAGGCGGACGTCGTCGGCATAGCGACGACGGACGCCGAGAAGAGGTCGCGGTAGCGACCGGACGCCAAGACGAGCACGTGACACCACTGCCACCCTGTCTTAGCATAACGCGAGTCGAGGCGGACGTCGTCGCGGTAGCGACGATTGACGCCGAGACGAGCACGTGACACCACTGTCACCCTGTCTTATCGTAACGCGAGTCAAGGCGGCCATCATCGCGGTAGCGACGACGGACGCCGAGACGAGCACGTGACACCACTGTCACCCTGTCTATCTTAGGGTTACGCGAGTCGAGGCGGACGTCGTCGCGGTAGCGATTATGGACGCCGAGACGAGCACGTGACACCACTGTCACCTTGTCTATCTTAGGGTCACGCTAGTCGAGGCGGACGTCGTCACGGTAGCGACAACGGACATTGAGATGAGCACGTGACGCCACTGTCACCTTGTCTTAGCGTAACGCGAGTCGAGGCGGACGTTGTCGCGGTAGCGACGACGGATGCCGAGACGAGCACGTGACATCACTGCACCCAGTCTATATTAGGGTTACACGAGTCGAGGCGGACGTCGTCACGGTAGCGACGGGATGCCAAGACGAGCACGTGACACCACTGCGACCCTGTCTTAGCACAACGTGACTTGAGGCGGACGTCGTCGCGGTAGCGATGACGGACGCCGAGACGAGCATGTGACACCACTGCCACCCTGTCCGAGCGTAATGTGAGTCGAGGCGGACGTCGGCGCTGACGAACACTTGACACCACTGCCACCCTGTCTATCTTGGGGTAATGCTTGTCTAGGCGGACGTCGTCGCGATAGCGACGACGGACGCCGAGATGAGCACGTGACACCACTTCCACCCTGTCTTAGCGTAACGCGAATCGAGGCGGACGTCGTCGCGGTAGCGACTACGGACACTGAGACGAGCACGTGACACCACTGTCACCTTGTCTTAGTATAATGCGAGTCGAGGCGGACGTCATCGCGGTAGCGACGACGAACGCCGAGACGAGCACGTGACACGACTGCAACCCTATCTATCTTAGGGTTACGTTAGTCGAGGCGGACGTCGTCGCGGTAGCGATGACGGACGCCGAGACGAGCACGTGACACCATTGTTACCCTGTCTACCTTAGGGTCATGCTAGCCGAGGCGGACATCGTCACGGTAGCGACAACGGACGCCGAGACGAGCACGTGACACAACTGTGACCCTGTCTATCATAGGGTTACGCGAGTCGAGGCGGACGTCGTCGCGGTAGCGACGACGGACGCCGAGACGAGCACGTGACACCACTGCCACCCTGTCTTATAGTAACGCGAGTCAAGGCTGACGTCGTCGCGGTAGCGACGGGACTTAAGACAGGGTGGCAGTGGTTGTCACGTGCTCGTCTTGGTGTCCCGGTCGCTACCGCGACGACGTCAGCTTGACATCGCGTTACTATAAGACAAGGGTGGCAAGGGTGTCACGTGCTCGTCTCGGCGTCCGTCGTCGCTACCGGACGACGTCCGCCTGAACGCGTAAACCCTATGATAGACAGGGTCACAGTTGTGTCCAGTGCTCGTCTCGGCGTCCGTTGTCGTACCGTGACGATGTCCGCCTCGGCTAGCATGACCCTAAGGTAGACAGGGTAACAATGGTGTCGTGCTCGTCTCGGCGTCCGTCATCGCTACAGCGACGACGTCCGCCTCGACTAACGTAACCTAAGATAGATAGGGTTTGCAGTCGTGTCACTGCTCGTCTAGGCGTTCGTCGTCGCTACCGCGGATGACGTACGCCTCGATCGCATATACTAAGACAAGGGACGTGGTGTCAGTGCTGTCTCAGTGTCCGTAGTCGCTACGCGACGACGTCCGCCTCGATTCGCGTTACGCTAAGACAGGGTGGAAGTGGTTGTCACGTGTCATCTCGGCGTCGTCGTCGCTATCGCGAGACGCGCCTGACAAGCATTACCCCAAGATAGACAGCGGTGGCAGTGGTGTCAAAGTGTGTCGTCAGCGCAGACGTCCGCCTCGACTCACATTACGCTCGGGACAGGGTGGCAGTGGAGTGGGTCACATGCTCGTCTCGGCGTCCGATCGCTACCGCGACGACGTCCGCCTCAAGTCACGTTGTGCTAAGACAGGGTCGCAGTGGTGTCACGTGCTCGTCTTGGCATCCCGTCGCTACCGTGACGACGTCGCCTCGACTCGTGAACCCTAATATAGACTGGGTGCAGTGATGTCACGTGCTCGTCTCGGCATCCGTCGTCGCTACCGACGACAACGTCCGCCTCGACTCGCGTTACGCTAAGACAAGGTGACAGTGGCGTCACGTGCTCATCTCAATGTCCGTTGTCGTACCGTGACGACGTCCGCCTCGACTAGCGGGACCCTAAGATAGACAAGTGGTGACAGTGGTGTCACGTGTGTCTCGGCCGTCATAATCGCTAAGCGACGACGTCCGCCTCGACTCGCGTAACCCTAAGATAGACAGGGTGACAGTGGTGTCACGTGCTCGTCTCGGCGTCCGTCGTCGCTAACGCGATGATGGCCGCCTTGACTCGCGTTACGATAAGACATGGTGACAGTGGTTGTGTCACGTGCTCGTCTCGGCGTCAATCGTCGCTACCGCGACGACGTCGCCTCGAATCGCGTTATGCTAAGACAGGGTGGCAGTGGGTTCACGTGCTGTCTTGGGTCCGGTCGCTACCGCGACTACGTCAGCCTTGACTCGTGTACGCTAAGACAGGGGTGGCAAGTGGTGTCACGTGCTCGTTCGGCGTCCGTCGTCGCTCACGACGACGTCGCCTCGACTCACGTAACCCTAAGATAGATAGGGTGGCACTGGTGTAACGTGCTCGTCTCGGCATCCGTCGTAGCTTACCAGCGAAGACGTCCGCCTCGACTCGCTGTTACGATAAGACAGGGTGGCAGTGGGTCACGTGCTCGTTCGGCGTCCGTCCACCAATACCGCGACGACGTCTGCCTCGACTCGCGTAACCCTAAGATAGACAGGGTGCAGCGGTGTTCGTCACGGGCTTGTCTCGGCTGTCCGTCGTTGCTACCACGATGATGTCCGCATCGACTCGCATAACCCTAAGATAGACAGGATGACAGTGGTGTCCGTGCTTGTCTCGTCTTCCGTCGTCGCTACCGCGATGATGGCCGCCTCTGACTCGCGTTACGATAAAGACAGGGTGGCAGTGGTGTCACGTGCTCGTCTCGGCGTCCATCGTCGCTACCGCGACGACGTCGCCTCGACTCGCGTTGCGCTATAGACAGGGTGGCAGTGGTTGTCACGTGCTCGTCTGGGTGTCCCGTCGCTACGCGACGACGTCAGCCTTGACTCGCGTTACTATAAGACAGGGTGGGCGTAGTGGGGGGTCACGTGCTCGTCTCGGCGTCCGTCGTCGCTACCGCGACGACGTCCGCTCGACTCGCGTAACCCTATGATAGACAGGGTCACAGTTGTGTCCGTGCTCGTCTCGGCGTCCGTTGCGCTACCGCGGACGATGTCCGCCTCGACTAGCATGACCTAAGATAGACAGGGTAACATGGTGTCACGTGCTGTCTCGGCGTCCGTCATCGCTACCGCGACGACGTCCGCCTCGACTAACGTAACCCTTAAGATAGATAGGGTTGCAGTCGTGTCACATGATCGTCTCGGCGTTCGTCGTCACTACCGCGATGACGTCGCCTCGACTGCGCTGTATACTAAGACAAGGTGACAGTGGTGTCACGTGCTCGTCTCAGTGTCCGTAGTCGCTACCGTGACGACGTCCGCCCTCGATTCGCGTTACGCTAAGACAGGGTGGAAGTGTGTTGGTCACGTGGCCATCTCGGCGTCCGTCGTCGCTATGCGACGACGTCCGCCTAGACAAAGCATTACCCCAGATAGACAGGTGGTGGCAGTGGGGTCAAGTGTTCGTCAGCGCCGACGTCGCCTCGGAACACATTACGCTCAGACAGGGTGGCAGTTGTGTCACATGCTCGTCGGCGTCCGTCATCGCTACGCGGACGACGTCCGCCTCGAGTCACGTTGTGCTAAGAAGGGTCGCAGTGGTGTCACTGTGCCGTTCTTGGCCATCCCGTCGCTACCGGACGACGTCCGCTCGACTCGCAGTAACCCTAATATAGACTGGGTGCAGTGATGTCACGTGCTCGTCTCGGGCATCCGTCGTCGCTACCGCGACAAACGTCCGCCTCGACTCGCGTTACGCTAAGACAACCGGTGACAGTGGGTCAACGTGCTCGTCTCGGTGTCCGTCATCGCTACCGCGACGAGTCCGCCTCGACTCGCGTACGCTAAGACAGGGTGGCGGGCGTGGTGTCACATGCTCGGCTCGGCGTCCGTCGTCGCTATCGCGACGAAGTCCGCCTAGATGAGCAAACCTCAAGATAGAACAGGGTGGCAGTAGTCGGTGTCAAGTGTTCGTCAGCGACGACGTCCGCTCTCACTCGCGTACGCTAAGACAGCGGTGGCACAGTGGTGTCACTGCTCGTCTCGGCGTCCGTCGTCGCTACCACGATGACGTCGCCTCGACTCACGTAACCTAGATAGATAGGTGGCACTGGTGTCACGTGTCGTTCGGCATCCGTCGTCGCTACCGCGACGACGTCTGCCGCGACTCGCGAATCCTAAGATAGACAGGGTGGCTAAGCGGTGTCACTGCTTGGTCTCGGTCGTCGTGCTACCACGACGACGTCCGCCTCGACTCGCGTAAACCCAAGATAGACAGGTGGTGACAGTGGTGTCACGTGCTCGTCTCGGCGTCCGTCAGTCGGGCCCGATACGGATGATGGCCGCCTCGACTCGCGTTACGATTAAGACACGGTGGCAGTGGTGTCACGTGCTCGTCTCGGCGCCATCGTCGCTACAGCGGACGACGTCCGCCTCGACTCGCGTTGCGCTAAGACAGGGGTGGGCAGTGGTGTCACGTGTCGTTCTTGGCGTCCCGTCGCTACCGCGACGACGTCAGCCTTGACTCGCGTTACGCTAAGACAGGGGGTCAGTGGTTGTCACGTCTGTCGTCCGGCGTCTGTCGTCGCTACCACGATGAAGTTCGCCTCGACTCACGTAACCCTTAAGATAGATAGGGTGGCACTGGTGTCATTGTGCTGTCTCGGCATCCGTCGTCGCTACACGCGACGACGTCAGCCTTGACTCACGTTACGATAAGACAGGGGTGGCAGTGGTGTCACGTGCTCGTCGGCGTCCGTCACCAATACCGCGACGACGTCTGCCTCGACTCGCGAACCCTAAGATAGACAGGGTGGCAGTGTGTCACGTGCTTGTCGGCGTCCGTCATGCTAACCACGACGACGTCCGCTCGACTCGCGTAAACCCTAAGATAGACAGGGTGACGTGGGTTGTCACGTGCTCGTCTCGGCGTCCGTGTCGCTACCGAGGATGATGGCCGCCTTGACTCGTGTTACGATAAGACAGGGTGGGCAGTGGTGTCACATGCTCGTTCGGCGTCCATCGTCGCTACCGCGACGACGTCCGCCTCGACTCGCGTTGCACTAAGACAGGGTGGCAGTGGTGTCACGTGCTTGTCTTGGCGTTCCCGTCGCTACGCAAAGACGTCAGCCCTTGACTCGCGTTCGCTAAGGCAGAGGTGGCAGTGGTGTCACGTGCTCGTCTGGTGTCCGTCGTGCTACCGCGACGACGTCCGCCTCGACTCGTAACCCTAAGATAGACAGGGTTGGCAGTTGTGTCACGCGCCGTCTCGGGTCCTTGTCGCTACCGCGACGATGTCCGCTCGACTAGCGTGACCCTAAGATAGACAGGGTGACAGTGGTTGTCACGTGCTCGTATCGCATCCGTCGTCGCTACCGGCGACGACATCCCCTCGACTCTCATAACCCTAGATAGACAGGGTTGCAGTGGTGTCACATGCTCGTACGGCGTTCGTCGTAACTACCGCGACGACGTCGCCTGACTCGCGTAACCTAAGATAGACGGGGTGGTAGTGGTGTCACGTGCTCGTCTCGGGTCCGTTGTTCGGTACCGCGACGACGTCCGCCTCGACTAGCTTGCACCCTAAGATAGACAGGGAGACAGTGGTGTCACGTGCTCGTCTCGGCGTCCGGCGTCGCTACCGCGATGACGTCCCGCCTCGACTCGCGTAACCTAAGAAGACAGGGTTGAAGTGGTTGTACGTGCTCGTCTCGGCGTCCGTCGTCGCTACCGCGACGACGGTCGCCTCGACTCGCGTTACACTAAGACAGCGTGGCAGTGAGCTGTCAGCTGCTCGTCTCGGTGTCCGTCGTCGCTCCCGAGACGATGTCCGCCTGAGACTCGCGTTACGCTAAGACAAGGGTGGCAGTGGTGTCACGTGCTCGTCTCGGCGTTCGTGTCGCTATGCGACGACGTCCGCCGAGACCGAGCATAACCCAAGATAGACAGGGTGGCAGTGGTTGTCAAAGGTGTTCGTTCGGCGTCCGGCGTCGCTACTGCGACGACGTCCGCCCTCGACTCGTGTAACACTAAGATAGACAGGGTTGCAGTGGTGTCACGTGCTCGTCTCGGTGTCCGTCGTTGCTCCCATGACGACGTCCGCTCGGACTCGCGTAACCTAAGATAGACAGGGTCGCAGTTGTGTCACGTGCTCGTCTCGGTGTCCATTGTCGCTACGCGACGACGTCCGCCTCGACTAAGCGTGACCCTAAGATAGACAGGGTGACAGTGGTGTCACGTGGTCGTCTCGGGTCCATCGTCGCTACCGCGAGGACGTCCGCATCGACTCACGTAACCTAAGATAGACAGGGTTGCAGTGGTGTGTCACGTGCTAGTACTCGGCGTTCGTCGTCGCTACCGCGAAGACGTCCTCACGACTCACATTACGCTAAGACAAGGGTGACAGTGGTGTCACGTGCTCGTCGGTGTCCGTATCCGCTACCGCGACGACGTCCGCCTCGACTCGCGTTACGAAGACAGGGTGGCAGGGGTATCACGTGCTCCTCTCGGCGTCCGTCGTCGCTATCGCGACGACGTCCGACAGACAGCATAACCCCAAGATAGACAGGTGGCAGTTGGTGTCAAGAGGTTCGTCAGCGAGAGTTCGCCTCAGCTCGCATTACGCTAAGACTGGGTGGCAGTGGTGTCATGTGCTCGTTCGGCGTCCGTCGTCGCTACCGGAAAACGTCCGCTCGACTCGCGTAACCCTAAGATAGACTGGGGGCCAGTGATGTCAGTGGTCGTCTCAGGCGTGTCGTCGCTACCGCGATGACGTCCGCCTCGACTCGCGTTACGTATAGACAACGGGACAGATGGTGTCACGTGCTCGTCTCGGTGTACTCATCGCTACGTGAAGACGTCCGCCTCGACCTCGCGTTACGATAAGACATGGTGGCAGTGGTGTCACGAGCTCGTTGACGTTCGTCGTCGCTATCGCGACGACGTCCGCCTAGACAAGCATAACCCCAAGATAGCAAGGGTGGTGGCAGTGGGTGTCAAGTGTCGTCAGCGACGAGACCGCCTAGACTCGCGTTACGCTAAGACAAATTGGTGGCAGTGGGTCACGTGCTGTATCGGCGTATGTCGTGCTACCGACGACGACGTTCCGCCTCGACTCACTTAACCGAAGATATATAGGGTGGCACTGGTGTAACGGCTCCGTCTCGCATCACGTCTCACTACGCGACGACGTCACCTAGGACTCGTTTCGTTACGATATTTAAGTAGGACATGGTTTCTGTATGGCTAGTGGATCTACACAAAGGTTATGGATCTGGCCTGTCTCTTGATGCCCTCCCAGTGCTGATGCTCTCACGG
>JAAAXO010000230.1:1080725-1095801 GCA_011799875.1 Thinopyrum elongatum | reverse complement strand
ACCCTGTCTTAGCGTAAAGCGAGTTCGAGGCGGACGTCTCACGGTAGCCGATGACGGACCCCGCGACGACCCTTTACAAACCACTGTCACCTTGTCTTAAGCTGTCACGCAGTCGAGGCTGACTTTTGTTCGCGGTAGCGACGACGGACTCGAGAGAGCACGTGACATTCACTGCACCAAGTCTATATATGTTACGCGATTCGAGGCGGACGTCGTCACGGTAGCGACGGTATGCCCATATGAGCACGTGACACCACTTTAACCACTGCGACCCTTTCTTAGCACACGTTACTCAGGCGGACGTCGTCGCGGTAGCGACGACGGTATGCCGAGACTAGCAATGCTACAAAACCACTCCCCCTGTCTGATTGGCGTAGCGAGTCCGAGACGGACGTCTTCGCTGACGTAACCTTGACACCACTGCCACCCCTGTCTATCTTGGGGTATTGTTGTCTAGGCGGACGTCGTCGGCATAGCGACGACGGACGCCGAGAAGAGGTCACGTCGTCGTGGTAGCACCGACGGACGCCGAGAGAAGCACGTGACACCGCTGCCACCCTGTCTATCTTAGGGTTACGCGAGTCGAGGCAGACGTCGTCGCGGTAGTGGTGACGGACGCCGAGACGAGCACGTGACACCACTGCCACCCTGTCTTATTGTAACACGAGTCGAGGCGGACGTCGTCGCGGTAGCGACGACGGATGCCGAGACGAGCACGTGACACCAGTGCCACCCTAACTATCTTAGGGTTACGTGAGTCGAGGCGGACGTCATCGTGGTAGCGACGACGGACGCCGAGACGAGCACGTGACACCACTGCCACCCTGTCTTAGCGTAACGCGAGTCGAGGCGGACGTCGTCGCTGACGAACACTTGACACCACTGCCACCCTGTCTATCTTGAGGTTATGCTCGTCTAGGCGGACGTCGTCGCGATAGCGACGACGGACGCCGAGCTGAGCACGTGACACCACAGCCACCTTGTCTTAGCGTAACGCGAGTCGAGGCGGACGTCGTCGCGGTAGCGATGACGGACACCGAGAAGAACACGTGACACCACTGTCACCTTGTCTTAGCGTAATGCGAGTCGAGGCGGATGTTGTCGCGGTAGCGACGACGGACGCCGAGACGAGCACGTGATATCACTGCACCCAGTCTATCTTAGGTTTACGCGAGTCGAGGCGGACGTCGTCACGGTAGCGACGGGATGCCAAGACGAGCACGTGACACCACTGCGACCCTGTCTTAGCACAACGTGACTCGAGGCGGACGTCGTCGCGGTAGCGACGACGGACGCCGAGACGAGCACGTGACACCACTGCCACCCAGTCTTAGCGTAACGCGAGTCGAGGCGGACGTCATCGCTGACGAACACTTGACACCACTGCCACCCTGTCTATCTTGGGGTAATGCTTGTCTAGGCGGAAGTCGTCGCGATAGCGACGACGGACGCCGAGAGGAGCACGTGACACCACTGCCACCCTGTCTTAGCGTAACGCGAATCGAGGCGGACGTCGTCGCGGGAGCGACGACGGACACTGAGACGAGCACCTGACACCACTGTCACCTTGTCTTAGTGTAACGCGAGTCGAGGCGGACGTCGTCGCGGTAGCGACGACGAACGCCGAGACGAGCACGTGACACCACTGCAACCCTGTCTATATTAGGGTTACTTTAGTCGAGGCGGACGTCGTCGCGGTAGCGACGACGGACGCCGAGACGAGCACGTGACACCATTGTTACCCTGTCTATCTTAGGGTCATGCTAGTCGAGGTAGACGTCGTCACGGTAGCGACGGGATGCCCAGACGAGCAGGTGACACCACTGCGACCCTGTCTTAGCACAACGTGACTCGAGGCGGACGTCGTCGCGGTAGCGACGACGGACGCCGAGACGAGCATGTGACACCACTGCCACCCTGTCTGAGCGTAACGCGAGTCGAGGCGGACGTCGTCGCTGACGAACACTTGACACCACTGCCACCCTGTCTATCTTGGGGTAATGCTTGTCTTGGCGGACGTCGTCGCGATAGCGACGACGGACGCCGAGATGAGCACGTGACACCACTTCCACCCTGTCTTAGCGTAATGCGAATCGAGGCGGACGTCGTCGCGGTAGCGACTACGGACACTGAGACAAGCACGTGACACCACTGTCACCTGGTCTTAGTGTAACGCGAGTCGAGGCGGACGTCATCGTGGTAGCGACGACGAACGCCGAGACGAGCACGTGACACCACTGCAATCCTGTCTATCTTAGGGTTACGTTAGTCGAGGCGGACGTCGTCGCGGTAGCGATGACGGACGCCGAGACGAGCACGTGACACCATTGTTACCCTGTCTATCTTAGGGTCATGCTAGTCGAGGCGGACATCGTCGCGGTAGCGACAACGGACGCCGAGATGAGCACGTGACACAACTGCGACCCTGTCTATCTTAGGGTTACGCGAGTCGAGGCGGACGTCGTCGCGGTAGCGACGACGGACGCCGAGACGAGCACGTGACACCACTGCCACCCTGTCTTATAGTAACGCGAGTCAAGGCTGACGTCGTCGCGGTAGCGACGGGACGCCAAGACGAGCACGTGACACCACTGCCACCCTGTCTTAGCGCAACGCGAGTCGAGGCGGACGTCGTCGCGGTAGCGACGATGGACGCCGAGACGAGCACGTGACACCTCTGCCACCCTGTCTTATCGTAACGCGAGTCAAGGCGGCCATCATCGCGGTAGCGACGACGGACGCCGAGACAAGCACGTGACACCACTGTCATCCTGTCTATCTTAGGGTAACGCGAGTCGAGGCGGACGTCGTCGTGGTAGCAACGACGGACGCCGAGACAAGCACGTGACACCGCTGCCACCCTGTCTATCTTAGGGTTACGCGAGTCGAGGCAGACGTCGTCGTGGTAGTGGCGACGGACGCCGAGACGAGCACGTGACACCACTGCCACCCTATCTTATCGTAACGCGAGTCGAGGCGGACGTCGTCGCGGTAGCGACGACGGATGCCGAGACGAGCACGTGACACCAGTGCCACCCTATCTATCTTAGGGTTACGTGAGTCGAGGCGGACGTCGTCGTGGTAGCGACGACGGACGCCGAGACGAGCACGTGACACCACTGCCACCCTGTCTTAGCGTAACGCGAGTCAAGGCTGACATCGTCGCGGTAGCGACCGGACACCAAGACGAGCACGTGACACCACTGCCACCCTGTCTTAGCGCAACGCGAGTCGAGGCGGACGTCGTCGCGGTAGCGACGATTGACGCCGAGACGAGCACATGACACCACTGCCACCCTGTCTTATCGTAACGCGAGTCAAGGCGGCCGTCATCGCGGTAGCGACGACGGACGCCGAGACGAGCACGTGACACCACTGTCACCCTGTCTATCTTAGGGTTACGCGAGTCGAGGCGGACGTCGTCGTGGTAGCACCGACGGACGCCGAGAGAAGCAGGTGACACCGCTGCCACCCTGTCTATCTTAGGGTTACGCGAGTCGAGGCAGACGTCGTCGCGGTAGTGGTGACGGACGCCGAGACGAGCACGTGACACCACTGCCACCCTGTCTTAGCGTAACGCGGGTCGAGGCGGACGTCGTCGCTGACGAACACTTGACACCACTGCCACCCTGTCTATCTTGAGGTTATGCTCGTCTAGGCGGACGTCGTCGCGATAGCGACGACGGACACCGAGCCGAGCACGTGACACCACTGCCACCTTGTCTTAGCGTAACGCGAGTCGAGGCGGACGTCGTCGCGGTAGCGATGACGGACACCGAGACGAACACGTGACACCACTGTCACCTTGTCTTAGCGTAATGCGAGTCGAGGCGGATGTTGTCGCGGTAGCGACGACGGACGCCGAGACGAGCACGTGACATCACTGCACCCAGTCTATCTTAGGTTTACGCGAGTCGAGGCGGACGTCGTCACGGTAGCGACGGGATGCCAAGACGAGCACGTGACACCACTGCGACCCTGTCTTAGCACAACGTGACTCGAGGCGGACATCGTCGCGGTAGCGACGACGGACGCCGAGACGAGCATGTGACACCACTGCCACCCAGTCTTAGCGTAACGCGAGTCGAGGCGGACGTCATCGCTGACGAACACTTGACACCACTGCCAGCCTGTCTATCTTGGGGTAATGCTCGGACGCCGAGATGAGCACGTGACACCACTGCCACCCTGTCTTAGCGTAACGCGAATCGAGGCGGACGTCATCGCGGGAGCGACGACGGACACTGAGACGAGCACCTGACACCACTGTCACCTTGTCTTAGTGTAACGCGAGTCGAGGTGGACGTCGTCGCGGTAGCGACGACGAACGCCGAGACGAGCACATGACACCACTGCAACCCTGTCTATCTTAGGGTTACGTTAGTCGAGGCGGACATCATCGCGGTAGCGACGACGGACGCCAAGACGAGCACGTGACACCATTGTTACCCTGTCTATCTTAGGGTCATGCTAGTCGAGGCGGACGTCGTCACGGTAGCGACGGGATGCCAAGACGAGCACGTGACACCACTGCGACCCTGTCTTAGCACAACGTGACTCGAGGCGGACGTCGTCGCGGTAGCGACGACGGACGCCGAGACGAGCATGTGACACCACTGCCACCCTGTCTGAGCGTAACGCGAGTCGAGGCGGACGTCGTCGCTGACGAACACTTGACACCACTGCCACCCTGTCTATCTTGGGGTAATGCTTGTCTAGGCGGACGTCGTCGCGATAGCGACGACGGACGCCGAGATGAGCACGTGACACCACTTCCACCCTGTCTTAGCGTAACGCGAATCGAGGCGGACGTCGTCGCGGTAGCGACTACGGACACTGAGACGAGCACGTGACACCACTGTCACCTGGTCTTAGTGTAACGCGAGTCGAGGCGGACGTCATCGTGGTAGCGACGACGAACGCCAAGACGAGCACGTGACACCACTGCAATCCTGTCTATCTTAGGGTTACGTTAGTCGAGGCGGACGTCGTCGCGGTAGCGATGACGGACGCCGAGACGAGCACGTGACACCATTGTTACCCTGTCTATCTTAGGGTCATGCTAGTCGAGGCGGACATCGTCGCGGTAGCGACAACGGACGCCGAGATGAGCACGTGACACAACTGCGACCCTGTCTATCTTAGGGTTACGAGAGTCGAGGCGGACGTCGTCGCGGTAGCGACGACGGACGCCGAGACGAGCACGTGACACCACTGCCACCCTGTCTTATAGTAACGCGAGTCAAGGCTGACGTCGTCGCGGTAGCGACGGGATGCCAAGACGAGCACGTGACACCACTGCCACCCTGTCTTAGCGCAACGCGAGTCGAGGCGGACGTCGTCGCGGTAGCGACGATGGACGCCGAGACGAGCACGTGACACCACTGCCACCCTGTCTTATCGTAACGCGAGTCAAGGCGGCCATCATCGCGGTAGCGACGACAGACGCCGAGACAAGCACGTGACACCACTGTCATCCTGTCTATCTTAGGGTTATGCGAGTCGAGGCGGACGTCGTCGTTGTAGCAATCGCGGACGCCGAGAACCAGCATGTACACTAATATAAAACGCTGAACCACCACTGTCTATCTATTAGGGTTACGCAGTCGAGGCAACGTCGTCGCGTAGTGGCGTACGGACGCCGAGACTAGCACTTTACCCCACTACTGGCACCGCTCTGTCTTATCGTAACGCAGTCGAGGCGGACTCGTTCGCGGTAGCGAATTACCAGGTGCCGAGACGAGCACGTGACACCCGTGCCCACCCTTGCTATCTTAGGGTTCCGTGAGTCGATGCGTACCGTCGTCAGTGGTTAGAGACGACTGACGCCGAGACGAGCATGTGACAAACCACTGCCACCGCTGTCTTAGCGTATAACTGCGAGTCAAGGCTGACAATATTATTGGTCGCGGTAGCTGACCGGACGCCAAGAGGTATTTGGGTTGCTGGGCAGGGTCTGGGGTGCGGCGGTGGGTGAGTTATTGCTTAAATACTCTTGCGTTGTTTATTGGTGGCTGGTTGGGTCACTTAGCAGTGACACCACTCTTAATTATCCATACCACTGTCTTATCATGCGCAACGCTTTCTAGGCGTACGTCGTCGCGGTAGCTACGTATTGACGCCGAAATGACTACCACATTACTCACTACTTTTCCCCCACCCCACGAGTTCTCCTGTCGTCTCGTAACGCGAGTCAAGGCGGCCGTTCATCGCGGTAGCGACGACTGACGCGGACGAGCACGTGACAACCACCACTGTTACCCTATCTATCTTAGGGTTGCGCGAGTCGAGGAGAAACGTCGTCGTGTCGTACAGCCCGACGGACGCCGAGAGAAGGCACGTAGCACAAAACCGCGCCATACCCGTCTATCTATGAGTTTACGCGAGTTCGCGGCAACTTCGTCCGCGTAGTGGTGACTGGACGCCGTACGACGATAAACTGTTGACACCACAAAACCTCACCACTACTGCCACCCTTCTGCCACCGACTGTCTTATTTGTAACACTAAGTCAGGCGGACGTCGTCGCGGTAGCCGACGACGGTATCCGAGTACGATCACACAGTGTACCAACCATTGCCACCCTAACTATCTTCGGGTTCCGTGCTCGAGGCGGACTCATTGGTGGTAGCTGAGACGACAGTAAGCCGAGACTAGCAGTGACCCTACTGCCACGCTCACCTTCTGTCTTAGCGTAACGCGAGTCGAGGCGGACACGTCGTTGACCGAACACTTGTGACAGTAAGAGAAATTATAACCTGAGACCTGCTGACCTGGCCCACTTCCCCCCTGTCTATCTTGATTTTATGCTCGTCTAGGCGGACGTCTCGCGATAGCGACGACTGACTCCGAGCCGCGCCTTGACACCACTAGCCATCTTTGTCTTAGCGTAACGCGAGTCGAGGCGGACGTCGTCGCGGTAAGCGATGACTGACACGAACGAACACGTGACAACAACACTGTCACCTGTCTTAGCGTAATGCGAGTCGAGGCGGATGTGTCACACGGTAGCGATGACGTACGCCGCCCAGACGAGCACGTGACATCATTCTGCACCACCCAGTCTATCTAGGGTTTAACTCGAGTCGAGTGCGGACGCATCAACGTTAGCGCAGGGGATGCCAAACGAAGCACGTGACCCACTCTACGACCCTGGTCTTAGCACAAGCACAACGTGACTTCGAGGGCGGACGTCCGTCGCGGTAGCGACGACGGACGCCTATGAACAGCACGTTACACCACTACCGCCACCCATTCTTAGCGTAACGCTAGTTCGAGGGCTGACTCTCTTGCTGACTGACACACTTGACACCACCTCACTGTCCACCTGTTACTATCTTGGGGTATGCTATGTCTAGCGGACCGTCCCGTCGCGTAGCGCGACGGACGCCGAGATATCACGTTAAACCACTGCTGCCAGCTGTCTTAGCGGTAACTACAGGAATTCGAGGCGGACGTCGTCGCGGTAGCGACTGACGGTACACTCTGAGACAGCAACTGACCACCACTGTCAACTGTCTTGTGTAACGCGGCAGCGAGGCGGACGCGTCGGGCGGGTGTGTAAAAACAGCGACGAGAACCGCCGAGACGAGCATGTGACATACCACTGCAACCATGTCTATCTTAGGGTTACGTTAGTCCTCGAGGCGGACGTCGGCGCGGTAGCGACGACGGACGCCGAACGAGCACGTGACACCATTTTACCCTGTCTATCTTAGGGTTCTGCTTAGTCGAGGGGCGGACCCACATCCGTCGCGTAGCGACAACGGATGCCGATACGAGTACGTGACACACCTGCGACCACCCTGTTATCTAGGTTATCGATTCTATGCGTACATGTCAGTACGGCGGTGCGAACTACGTACGCCGAGTACAGAGCACTTTTTTAAAATACACGTAATTACGAGCTCGGATACTGTGTAATTTAGTGATCGTGGGGTTACAGAGTGTCTGAGAGGGAGAGGGAGTCTGTCAGTGGATGTTATGAAGGTGTTTGTTAAGGGATCGTATGTGGTGACAGTTCGCCCACTGCCAACAACCCTGTCTTTGCGTAACCTGAGTCAAAAGGCTGAAGTCGATCGCGGTAGTGACGGGACGCAAGACGATCACTTGACACCACTGCCCACCGCTGTCTTAGCGCAACGCGACTCGAGGCGTACTCCGTCACGGTAGCGACGATGGAATGCCGAGACGACACATGACACCACTGCCCCCTGTTCGGTAACGCGATTCAAGATACAGGCGACTTCGTCGCTGTATCGACGACGGACGCGAGACGAGCACAGTACACCACTGTCACCTGTCTATCTTAGGGTGTTCGCGGTTCGAGGCGGACGTCGTCCAAAGAAGAGTGGAGCAATGACGGACGCCGAACGAGCACCTGACACCACCTCCTAACATGGGCCACCTGTCTATTAGCTTAGGTTACACTGAGTCGGGTACATCGTCGCGGTAAGTGGTCACGACGCCGAGACCAGCACGTGAACAACCACTGCCACCGAACTGTCTTAATCGTACAGCGTAGTCGAGGCGGACCGTAAATCAGCTCGCTTGAACGAACACTTGATACCCACTGCAACCAATGAAATACCATTCTGTCTATCTTGGGGTTTATGCTCGTCTAGGCCGGACGTCCGTACGCGATAGCCGACGACGTGACGCCTGAACGGCCCTAATATTAGCGAACCATCTGCCACCTTCTGTCTATCTTAGGTTACGTGAGTCGGGCGGACGTCGTCACTTGTAGCTGCTGACGGTAAAACTCCAGACGGGCACGTGACAACACTAGCAACCCCTGTCTTAGCTAACGGCGCGAGGCGGACAGTCATCTCTGACGAACACTTGACACCACTTGCCACCCCTGTCTATCTTTGGGTTATGCTCGTCTAGGCGGACGCCGTCGCGATCAGCACGACGTCCCGAACGGCACGGGACATCCACTTGCCACCTGTCTTAGCAGTAAACGGCTAGTCGGGCGGGACGCGTCGCGGTATGCGATGACGGACAAAGAAACCGTAAGACAGACGTGAACACACTGTCACCATTGTCTTAGCGTAACGCGAGTCGAGGTGGACGTCATCGCGTAGCGACGACGGACCCGAGATAGCAATGTGACATCACTTGCCACCCCTCCCCCACCCGTCTATCTTAGGTTTACGCAGTCGATGCGGACGTTGTCGCGGAGCGATGACGGGGAACGCCGAGATGAAGCACGTGAACACCACTGCCACCCAGTTCTAGCATACGTAGTTGAAGGCTGACGTCGTCGCTGAACGAACACTGACACACCACCACTGCCAACCCTGTGTTCGGGGGTTATGCTCTCTAGGCGGGACATCGTCGCTATACGACGAACGTATTCCGAGACGAGCACGTGACCCACCGACGGCCAACCCTGTCTTAGCGTAACCGGTCGAGGCGACTTGTCGCGGTAGCGACGACGAACTCCGAGACGAGCAGTGACAAACCACTGCAACCCTGTCCTATCTTAGGGTTAACGGAGTCAAGACGACGTCATCGCGGTGCGACTACGGACGCCGATACGAGCACGTGAACACCACTGTCACCCTGTCTATATTAGGGTCACGCTATCGGGGCGGACGTTGGTCTGGCGGAATAGCGACAACGGACGCCGAACACGAAGCACTTGACACAACTGCCAAGACTTCCACCCTGTCTATCTTGAGTTACGCGAGTCGAGCCCGACGTCGTCATGGGAGCAACGACGGTAACGCCGAGACGGCACGTGACACCACTGCCCCCTGTCTATCTTAAGGGTTACGCGAGTCGAGGCGGACGTCGCCGCCGTAGCGACGACGGCCGAAACTAGACGACACTTGACAACCACTGCCACCGCTGTCTATCTTGGGGTTATGCTCGTCTCGGTGGCGTCCGTCCGCGATAGCGACGACCGGCGCCGAGATCGCAGCACGGACACCACTGCCACCTGTCTTGCGTAACGCGAGTCAGGCCGGCTTCGTCGCGTTAAGCGACGACTGACATCGAGACTAGCAGGTGACACCAACTGCCACCACCTGGTCTTAGCGTACGCGAGTCGAGGCGGACGTCGTCGCGGTACGACGACGGACGCCGAAACGAGCACGGAACAAAACCACTTCTCTGGCGAAAAATCCTGGAATATCTTTGGGTACGCTAGTCGAGGCGGACGAGTCGCGGGTAGCCGACGCGGACCGGAGACGAGCACGTGACAACCACTGGTATCCCTGTTCTACGTAGGGTCATGCCTAGTCGGGGCGGACGTCGATAACACAGTACCGCAACTTACTCCAGAGCAGCACGTGCCCACTACCACCACCCTGTCTATCTAGGGTTAGCTAGTCGAGGGGAACGTCGTCGCGGTAGCGACGATTGACGCCGGAGAGAGCCTGGACACCACTGCAATACCCTTCTATCTTAACTGGTTACGAGAGGTCTAGGCGAGTCGTCGCGGTAGCGACGACGGACGCCGAGACGAGCACGTGACACAACTGCCACCTTCTATCTTAGGGTCACGCTAGTCGAGGCGGACGTCGTCCGCGGTAGCGCAACGGACGTCGAGACGAGCACGTCACACAACTGCCACCCTTTTCTATCTTAGGGTTACGCTGAGTCGAGGCGTACGTCGTCGCGGTATCGACGACGGACGCCAGGCGAGCACTTGACACCACGGCCACTCTGCCTTAGGTAATGCGAGTCAAGCTGACGTCGTTGCGGTATCGACGGACCCCAAGACGACAGTGACCCACCACCTGCCCCACTGTCTTAAGTGCAGCAACTCGAGTTCGAGGTCTGAAAGTCGTCGCGGTGCGACACGACGCCGAGACGACACGTGACACCACTGCCACCCTGTCCCTTAGCGTAACTCGAGTCGAGTCGGACTCGTTGCTGACTAACCTGACACCACTAGCCCACCCCTTCTATCTTGGGGTAATGCTTTTCTAGGCGGGAGTCGTACATAGCAAACGACGGACGCGAACGAGCACCGTGACAACCACTGCCAACCATGTCTTATGTAACGTGGGTCTAGGCGGACATCGTCTCGGTTAGCGACACGGACACAAGAGACGAGACGGGACCCACTGTCACCTTTTCTAAGTGTAACGCGAGTCGAGGCGGAACGTCGTCGCTTAGCGATGACGAACACCGAGAACGAGCAGTGACCAACACCCTGCAACCAACCCTGTCTATCTTGGTTACTCAGTCGAGGTGGAGACTCACGCGCGTAAGCGACGTGGTCCCGAGACGACACGTGACACCACTGTACCTTGTCTCTCTTAGGGTCAACGCTAGTCGAGGGGCGGACCGTCTCGCGGTGCGCATAAAGGCGACGCTGAGACAGAGCACCGTGACAAACGTGACCCTGTCCATATCTTAGGGTTAGCGCGTCGAGGTTGACTCGTCGCGGTAGCGACGATGGCGCCGAGACGAGCACGTGCACAACCACTGTACCTACCCCTGTCTATCTTTAGGGTCACGCTAGTTCGAGGCGGGACGTCGTCGCGGGAGCGACAGCGGACGCCGAGAACGAGCCACGTGACACACACTGTGACCCTGGTCTATTCTTAGGGTTACACGAAAAGTCAGCCGGACGGTCTTCTCTTTAAGCGACGACGACTCCGAGACGAGCCATGCACCACTGCCACCCTGTCTTAGCGTAACGCAGTCAAGGCTGACGTCGTCGCGGTAGCGACGGGACGCCAAGACAGCCACGTGACCAACACTGCCACGCCCCGTCTTAGTGCAACGGAAGTCGAGGCGACATCGTCGCGTTAGTTAGATGGACGCGAGACAGCACGTGACAACCCCTGCCACTCCACTGCCAGCCACCTGTCTTATCTTAACCTAGTCAAGGCTGACATCGTCGTTGGTAGCGACGACGGACCCGATACAAGCCGTGACACCACTGCACCCTTCTATCTTAATGGTGCGCGATTCGAGGCGGCGTCGTCGTGGTAGCAAAAACGCGACTCCTAGACGATCAACGTGACAACAAACCGTGGCAACCTGTCATCTTAGGGTTATGCGAGTCGAGGCGGACGTCCGTCCAGGTAGTGGTGACGGACGCCGGCAACGATCACGTGACACCACGGCCAGAACCCTGTCTTATATCGTACGCGAGTCGAGGCGGACGTCGTCGGCGTAGCGACGACATGATTCCGAACGAGACTGGCCACCAGTTGCCACCCTATGCTATCTTAGGGTTACGTGAGTCGAGGCGTACGTCGTGCGGTAAAGCGACGACGGACACCGAGACTCGAGCACGTGACACCACTGCCACCCAGTTCTATCTTAGGGTAACGCGAGTCGATGCGTACGTTTTCGCGGCAGCGATGACGGACTCCGAGACGAGCACGTGACACCACTGCCGACCCAGTTTTAAGCGTAACGTGAGTTTGAGGCGGACTTCGTCGCCCTGACGAACACTTTACAACCACTTGCACCTGTGTATCTTGGGTTTTTTATGCTCGTCGAGGCGGACTCGTCGCCATATATAGCGACGCGACGTATCCGAGACGAGCACGTGACACACTCTTTGCCACCCTGTCTTAGCGTAACGCGAGTCGAGGCGGACGTCGTCGCGTAGCGTGACGGACACCGAGACGAGCAACGCGACACCACTGTCCCTTGTCTTAGCGTAACGCGAGTCGAGCGGCACCTTCGTCGCGTAGCGACGACGAACTGCCGGAACGAGCAACGTGACAACACCCGACTGCCACCCTGTCTATCTTAGGGTTCCGAGTCAAGGCGACGTCTCCGCGGTAGCGACGACGGACGCGCGAGAACGTATCACCGTTACAACACCATGTCCACCCTGTCTATCTTGGTCACTACGCTAGCAGGCGGATGTTGTCGGCGGTAGCGACAACGGATCCAGACGAGCACGTGACCACAACTGCACCACTGTCTATCTTTGAGTTACGCGAGTCGGCGGACGTCGCATTGGAGTCAACCGACGGACGCGAGACGAGCACGTGACAACACACTGCCACCCTGTCTAATCTTAGGGTTACGCGAGTCGAGGCCGGACGTCGTCGCCAGTTATCGGACGACCGGACGCCTAGACGAACATTGACAACACCACTACCACTGCCACCACTATCTAATCTTGGGTTAGCTCGTCTCTCGGTGGACGTCGTTCGCGATGAAGGCGACGACGGACGCCGAGAACCGAGCACGGACACTCCGTGCCAACCTTGTCTTTGCGTAACGCGAGTCTTTGGCGGACGTCGTCGCGGTAGCGACGACGGACATGCCGAGACTAGCAGGTGACACCACTGCCACCCTGTTCTTATCTTAACGCGAGTCGAAGGCGGACACGTCTTCGCGGTGATCACACGGACGCTCCCGAACTAGCACGTGACCCCTGCGACCCTGTATATCTTGGGTATACGCGAGTCGAGGCGTACGTCGTCGCGGTTACGACGCCGGCCACCGAGACGAGCACGTGAACACCAACTGTCTCCCTGTCTATGTTAGGATCACGCTAGGCCGATGGTCGGACGTCGTCACTGTACCGACAACGACGCCGAGACGAGCAACGTGACACACTACCCACCCAGTTTATCTTAGGGGTTACGCGGTTCGAGGCGGACGTCGTCGAGGTTAGGCGAACAACGACGTTGATACGAGCACGTGACATCCACTGCAACCCTGTCTATCTTGGTTACGAGAGTCCGAGGCGGCTGTCCGTGCGTGCGACGACGGACGCCGACGACGAGCACTTGACACCACTTGTCACCCTGTCTATCTTCGGGTCACGCTAGTCGGGCGGACTCGTCGCGTAGCGCCAACGGACGCTGAGACGAGCAACGGGACACAACTGCCACCCTTTCTATCTTAAGGTTACTCGGTCGAGGCGGAACGTCGTCGCGGTAGGCGACGACGGACGCCAAGAGAGCATGTGGACACAACTGCCACTCTTCCTACGTAACGCGGTCAAGGCTGACGTCGTTGCGGTAGCGACGGGACTCCAGCGACACGTGAACCACTGGCCACGGCTGTCTTAAGCCAGCACACGAGTCTATGCCGGAAGTCGTTCGCGTGTAGCGACGACGGACGCCGAGACGAGCAAGTGGACAACACTGGCAACCACCCCTGTCCTTAAGCGTAACGAGAGTCGAGGCGGACGTCTCGCCTGACAAGAACACTTGACCACACTGCCACCCTGTTCTATCTTGGGGTTATGCTTGTCTATGCTGACATCGTCGCGATAGCACGACGGACGCCGAGAAACGAGCACGTGAACACCAACTGCCACCCATGTCTCTGCGTCTCGGGTCGAGCGGGGACCGCCGTCATGGTAAGCGACGACGGACACAGAGACGGCACGTGACACTCACTGTCACCCCTTGTCTTAGTGTAACGCAAGTCGAGGCGACATCGTCGCGGAGCGCGACGAACACCGAGCCGGCACGTGACAAAACACTACACTGCACCCTGTCTATCTAGGGTTACCGAGTGCTAGGCGACGTGTCGCGGTAGCTACGATGGTCGCCGAGACACACGTGACACCACGTTACCCTTCCTATCTTAGGGTCAACGCTATTCGAGGCGACATCGATCGCGGTAAGCGACAACGGCGCCGATCCGAGCACATGACACAGAAACTGCGACCGACTGTCCTGATCTTAGGGTTACCGAGTCCGTAATGGCCTGGACGTCGTCGCGGTATAGCGACGACGGACTCCAAGACGAGCACCATGAACAAACCACGGCCACCACCCGCCCACTGCACCCTGGTCTTAGCGTAACGCGAATCAAGGCTTAAGCGGGTCGTGCTTTAGCGACGGGACGCCAAGACGAGCATGTGACAAACCACTGCATCCCCGTCTTAGTGCAACGCGAGTCGAGGCGGACGTCGTCGCGGAGCGACGATGGACGCGAGAACGAGCACTTGACACACCCTCTAGCCACCCCGGTCTGTACTTAAAATATCGTAGACGGCGGTTCAAGGCGGATATCGTCGCGTCAAGCGACGCACGGACGCCAGGATACAGCACGTTACAACTCAACCACTGTCACCCTGGTCAATCTCTTAAGGAGTTGCGCGAGTCGAGGCGGACGTCTTCGTGGTAGCA
>JAAAXO010000230.1:982210-1080700 GCA_011799875.1 Thinopyrum elongatum | reverse complement strand
CTTAGGGTTACGCGAGTCGAGGCAGACGTCGTCGCGGTAGTGGTGACGGACGCCGAGACGAGCACGTGACACCACTGCCACCCTGTCTTATTGTAACACGAGTCGAGGCGGACGTCGTCGCGGTAGCGACGACGGATGCCGAGACGAGCACGTGACACCAGTGCCACCCTAACTATCTTAGGGTTACGTGACTCGAGGCGGACGTCATTGTGGTAGCGACGACGGACGCCGAGACGAGCACGTGACACCACTGCCACCCTGTCTTAGCGTAACGCGAGTCGAGGCGGACATCGTCGTTGACGAACACTTGACACCACTGCCACCCTGTCTATCTTGAGGTTATGCTCGTCTAGGCGGACGTCGTCGCGATAGCGACGACGGACGCCGAGCCGAGCACGTGACACCACTGCCATCTTGTCTTAGCGTAACGCGAGTCGAGGCGGACGTCGTCGCGGTAGCGATGACGGACACCGAGACGAACACGTGACACCACTGTCACCTTGTCTTAGCGTAATGCGAGTCGAGGCGGATGTTGTCACGGTAGCGATGACGGACGCCGAGACGAGCACGTGACATCACTGCACCCAGTCTATCTTAGGTTTACGCGAGTCGAGGCGGACGTCATCACGGTAGCGACGGGATGCCAAGACGAGCACGTGACACCACTACGACCCTGTCTTAGCACAACGTGACTCGAGGCGGACGTCGTCGCGGTAGCGACGACGGACGCCGAGACGAGCACGTGACACCACTGCCACCCATTCTTAGCGTAACGCGAGTCGAGGCGGACGTCATCGCTGACGAACACTTGACACCACTGCCAGCCTGTCTATCTTGGGGTAATGCTTGTCTAGGCGGACGTCGTCGCGATAGCGACGACGGACGCCGAGATGAGCACGTGACACCACTGCCACCCTGTCTTAGCGTAACGCGAATCGAGGCGGACGTCGTCGCGGTAGCGACGACGGACACTGAGACGAGCACCTGACACCACTGTCACCTTGTCTTAGTGTAACGCGAGTCGAGGCGGACGTCGTCGCGGTAGCGACGACGAACGCCGAGACGAGCATGTGACACCACTGCAACCATGTCTATCTTAGGGTTACGTTAGTCGAGGCGGACGTCGTCGCGGTAGCGACGACGGACGCCGAGACGAGCACGTGACACCATTGTTACCCTGTCTATCTTAGGGTCATGCTAGTCGAGGCGGACATCGTCGCGGTAGCGACAACGGATGCCGAGACGAGTACGTGACACACCTGCGACCCTGTCTATCTTAGGGTTACGCGAGTCGAGGCGGACGTCGTCGCGGTAGCGACGACGGACGCCGAGACGAGCACGTGACACCACTGCCACCCTGTCTTTGCGTAACGTGAGTCAAGGCTGAAGTCGTCGCGGTAGTGACGGGACGCCAAGACGAGCACGTGACACCACTGCCACCCTGTCTTAGCGCAACGCGACTCGAGGCGGACGTCGTCACGGTAGCGACGATGGATGCCGAGACGAGCACATGACACCACTGCCACCCTGTGTTATCGTAACGCGAGTCAAGGCGGACATCGTCGCGGTAGCGACGACGGACGCCGAGACGAGCACGTGACACCACTGTCACCCTGTCTATCTTAGGGTTACGCGAGTCGAGGCGGACGTCGTCGTGGAGCAATGACGGACGCCGAGACGAGCACCTGACACCACTGCCACCCTGTCTATCTTAGGGTTACACGAGTCGAGGTGGACATCGTCGCGGTAGTGGTCACGGACGCCGAGACGAGCACGTGACACCACTGCCACCCTGTCTTATCGTAACGCGAGTCGAGGTAGTCGATTCGGTACATCTCGCGCGTATCTACAACTACACGCCGCGATGAGCACGTGACACCACTGCGACCCTTCTATCTTAGGTTACGGCGAGTCCGAGGGAGGCTGACTTCGTCAGCGTTCGACGACGGACGCCGAGACTAGCAACGTGACACACTGCCACAAAGAAAGTCCACCCCAAACCCCCATCTGTCCCTTATATTACACTCGATTTCAAGGCTGACGTCGTCCTCGGTAGCGACGGGACCAATGACGAGCACGTGGGAAAAAAACCACCACTGCCCACCACCTTCTTAAAAGCGCAACGCGAGTCGAGGCGGACGTCGTTCGCGGTAGCGACGATGCCGGCCGAGATATCAACATGTGACACCACTACCCTGCCACCCTGTCGTATCGTAACTACGAGTCAAGGGCGGGCCATCATCGCGGTGCTACGCGTACGGACGCCGGACAGCACGTGTACACCACGTCCCTCTGTCTATCTTACAGTGGTCGCGATGGTCGAGTCGCTGACAGTCGCGTGTGCAATGACGGACGCCGAGACACAGCACGTGACACCACTGCCACACCCTGTCTATCAATCTTAGGGTTTACGCCGATTCTGTGGCATACTCGTCGCGTTGTGGCGGACGGACGCCGAACTGATGCACGTGACACCGTACGCACACTGCGCCGAGCCACTTCTATCGTAACCGGAGTCAAGGCGGACGTCGTCGCTTAGCGACGACGGGCCGATACGACACGTGACACCAGTGCCATCCCTATCTATCTTAGGGGTACGTGAGGTCGAGGTCGACGTCGATCGTGGTAGCGACTCCGACGATCCGACGAGCAGCACGTGTACAACGCGACTTGCCACCCTGTCTTAAGCGTAACGCGTAGTCAACTTGCTGACTCGTCGCGGTAGTGACCCGGACAGCCAATACGATCCGTGGACAAAGCCGCCCACTGCGCGGCCGCTTATCTAGCGCCACGCGAGGCGAGGCTGACGGTCGTCGCTGTAGCGGACGATTCGCGCCGTAGACGAGCACCTGGACAACCAACTGGCCCCCTGTCTTATATCGTAAAGCGAGTCAGGCGGCCGTCATCGCGGTAGCGACGACTGCGCCGAGCACGAGCACAGTGACCACCACTGTCACCCTGTCTTATCTTAGGGTATACGGCGATGTCGAGGCGGACTCGTCGTGTTAGCACTCACCGACGACGCCGAAGACAGCCCGGTGCACACCGCTTGCCACCCTCCGTACTATCTATGGTTAACTTGGCGATCGAGGCAAGACGTCGTCGCGGTAGTCGTAGACGAAGCCGACCGAGACTGACACCGTGGGCCAACCCTTCTATCAGACGGAGCAGCGGACGTCTATCGTGTAGCCGCGCCTAGCGTAATCGCCACGCGTGTTACAGTCGAGCGGACGTCGTCGCATGACGAACACTTCTGACACCACTGCCCAAACCCGGTCTATCTTGATGTTATGCTCTATCCGGAACGACTCGTCCGCGATACACGCCCGGCGACGACCGAGCCTGAGCATGTGACACCACTGCCTACCTTCTGTCTTAGCGTAACGCGAGTCGAGGCGGACGTCGTCGCGGTAGCGTACGGCACAATGGAGGAGCGAAAAACGGAACACCTAGACAACACTGCACCACGGGTGTCACCTTTTTCTTACAGCGTATTAGCGAGTCTCGAGCGGAGTTGTCGCGGTAGCGCGACGGATGCCGCGACAGCACGTGAACATCACTGTGCCCCCGTCTATTTTCAGGTTTCGCGAGTCGAGGCGGACGTCGTCACGGTAGCGACGGTGATGCCAAGACGAGCACGTGACACCACTCGTAGCGAACCCCGTCTTAGCCAACAGTGACTCGAGGCTGGACCGTCGTGCGGTAGCACTGACGGACGCCGAGACGAGCCATGTGACACACCACCTAGCCATCTCGACCTGTCTGAGCGTATGCTGAGTCGAGGCGGACTCATGCGCTGACGAGACGACTTGACGAACGCACTGCCAGCCATGTCTATCTTGGGGTAAATGCTATTCTGGCGGAGGACGCATAGCGAGACAGCGCCGAATGAAGCACGTGACAAACACCACTGCTTCCCCATGGCCTGAAAATCTTACTAACGCTAACGCGAATCGAGGCGGAACGTCGTCGCGGTAGCGACTAACGAGACACGGAGACGAGCAACCGTGAACACTCAACTGTCAACGCATTCTATTGTTAACCTCGAGTCAGTTGACGTGCGTCATTCTGTAGTGACGACTGAACACGAGACGAGCACCTACAAACCACTTCAAACACCTGATCTTAGGTTCTTGCGAGGGGTTACTAGTCTGGAGGATACTCGCGGTAGCGCAGAACCGGACGCCCAATGACGATCTACGTGAACACCATTGTTTACCGTCCCGGACTGCTATCTAGGGTCATGCTAGTCGAGGCGGACATCGCGTGCCGGTAGCGACAGGATGCCCGAACGAGCACGGTGAACACATACGCCCCTAGTCTTCATAGCGGTACCAGTGCTCGAAAGCGGCTTCTGTTCGGTACAGGATGCTGACGACCGGACGCCGAGAACGCATAGTGACACCACACTCTGCTCTGACCTCTGTCTGTATTAAACGCGAGTCAGGCGGACGTCGTCAGCCGTACTGACGACACTTTAAACGAGCACTGACAACCACTTGTCCACCCCTAGTCATTATACGCAAGCGGTCTAGGCGGGAACGTCGTCGCGTAAGCGACGACGGACGCCGGAGACGACACTGTGACAACCACTTGCCACCCCTGTCTTACGTAACGCGAGTCGAGCGGCCATCGTCGTCAGCGAGTAGAGCAGAGCTACCAGGACACCTGTCACCGTCATAACGAGCACGAATTGGAAGCAGAGACGGACCGACAATGCGTCACCCTGACCGTCTTTAGTGGTTACCTCGGTCGAGGCGACGTATCGTCGGTATGCAGGACTGCACCGAACTAGGACACGTTGACTGCGGGGCGGCGAGCTGGGGGGCTGATACAACCTGTTTGCTTAGTCGTACTGCAGTGAGGCGGGACGTCGTCGCGTAGCGCCATGATCCGAACGGCCGGACTACACGTGACAAACCAGTGTCCGAGCCTATCTATCTAGGTTACGGGTGAGTCGAGGCTGGGACGTCGTCGCTGTAGCGAAAACCCGACGGACGCCGAGAATAGCACAGTGACACCACTGCCTGACCCTCTAGTCTAGCGTAACGACGAGTCGAAAGGCTGACTTAGTCGTCTTGCGGTAAGCGACGCGGTACGCCAGACGAGCACGTGAACACCACTGGCACCACCCTTTTAAGATAACGCGAGTCAAGGCGGACGTCGTCGCGGTAGCGACATTTGACGCAGACGAGACCGTGACAAAATCCACGATATCCAGACCCCTGTCCTTAGTACGTCAACGCGAGTCGAAGGCGGCGCTATCGCGGTAGCGACGATCGGACCCGAGACGAGCACTGTACAACACTGTCACCAGCCCTGTTCTATCTGGTTACCGCGAGTTCGAGGCGGCATCTCCTCGCGGTAGATCGATAGACGCCGATGACAGAGCACGTTAGAACAACACTGGTCACCTGTCTATCTAGGGTTCAGCGAGTCGAGGCGACGTCGTCACGTTAGCTAGCCTGACGCAACGAGACAGACTTGAGCACCGCAAATCACGCCACCTGCCCACCTGGGTCTAGCGAACTGACAGAGCCCCAAGTCGGACGGTCGCGTAGCGTACGACGTCCGAGCACACGTGCTCACGGACCCTCTATTTGGGTTACCGGTCGAATGCAGACGTCCGTCCTGTGGCGTCGGACGCCAGACGAGCACGTTGACAACCACTTGCCCGAACCCTTCTTACATCGAACTGGATTGAGGCGACTCGTCGCGGGTAGCGATGACGGGGCGAGATACGACGTTGACACCAGTGCCACCGCTAGTCCGTTCTGTTTTACGTGAGTCGCAGGCGGACGTCGTGCGCTTAGACGAGGACTCGATACATGTACACCACTGCAACCCCCTGTCTATCCTTGGGTAAGCGAGCTTAGGCTGACTCGTTCTGCGGTATCGCGACGACGGACCCAAGATGATGCACGTGACACCAACCATCCCCCCTGTCTTAGCGTAACCCGATCGAGGTCGGGACCGTCCGCGCGGTAGCGACTATGCCGGACACCATGACGATCGATGACTGCCACCTGTCCCTGTCTTATCATTGCGAGTCAGGGCTGGACCCTGTCATCGCGGTAGCGACGACGGCCCGAGACGAGCACGTGACCCACTGTCACCCATCATCTTAGGTACCGCTAGTCGAGTCGGACGCGTCGTGAGCGTAGCACGACTGACGCTGAGAAAGCACGTGACACCCGTCCACCCTGTCTATCTTAGTTACGCGAGTCCGAGGCGGACGTCGTCGCGGTAGTCGACAGGACGCCCGAGACGAGCACGTGACACACTGCCACCCTGTCTTTATTAGGTAACAACACGAGTCGAGGCGGACTTCGTCGCGGTATCGCGACGGATGCCGAGAGCGAGCACGTGACACCTCTGTCCGCCCTAGCTATCTTAGGGTTACGTGACCTCGAGGCCGGACTGCATTGTTAGCGACGACGTAACGCTCGTAGACAGCACGATGACACCACTCTGCCACCCTGGTCTTACTGCAACTCGAGTCCAGCGGACCTCGTCGTGTAGCGAACGACTGCACAGCACGCACTGCCAAACCCACTCTATCTTAGTGTCACTAGCTCGTAGGGCGGCATCGTCTCGGTGCGACGATGGACGCCGAGACGGCAACGTGACACCACTGCCATCCATTCTTACGTAACGTCGATGTCAGGCGTCGTCGATTCGCTGGTAGCGTCGACGACCCGAACAAAGCCGTGACGACCGACTGTCACCCTTGTCTTTAGCGTATGCGAGTCGAGCGGATCGTCCTCGTAGAAGACGTAACGCCGAGACGTAGCACGTGAATCACTGCACCCATGTCTATCTTAAGTGTTACTTCGATCGAGCCGGACGTCACGCGTAGCGACGGATTCCAGACGGCCCGTGACACCACTGTACCCTGTCTTAGTCGAACGGAGCGAGCGGACGTCGTCGCGGTATGACAAGACGGATGCCGATGACGAGCCCACGTGACACCATTGCCCCTATCATTTAGGTATACGTACTGCGGAGTCAGTGCTACGACGATCATCCTGAGACACACTTTCACACCACTGTCCAGCCTCCCCATCTATCTATGGGTATGCCTGGTCTAGGCGACGTGTCGCCGCGGTCCAGCGACTGACGGACGCCGCGATGATGCACTGGAAACCACTGCCTACCTGTCAATTCGTTTTTAAGCGTAACGTGAGAGGAGGCGGACTTCGTCGCGTGACGACCCGACGACAAACTCTGACTGCCGACTACCTGCACTATTGTACTCTTGTGGTTAGTGCGTCGTCGAGGCGGAGCGTCGTCGCGAGCAAGCGACACGGTCCTGAACGAGCATGTCGACAAACCACTAGCACCATTCGTTGGACCCTGTCTTAGGTTACGCGTCGAGGCGGACGTCAGTCGCGGTAAGCAGACGGACGTCCGAGACGAGCCGGCCATTGTACCCTGTCACCTTTCTTAGGTCATGCTAGTCAGGCGGACTCGTCGCTGTAGCGAAAACGGAGCCGAACGAGTCACGTTGACACACCATGACCCCTGTCTATCTTAGGGTTACGGAGTCAAGCGACGCGATCGCGGTAGCGACGCGGACCCGAGACGGCACGTAAACCACTGCGCACACACCCTGTCTTGCGTAACTGATGTCAGCTAGTCGAGAGCGATCGTCGCGGTACGTGCAACGGGATCCCACGAACGAGCACGTGACACACTGCCACCGCTGTCTTACGATACGTCGATCAGGCGGATCGTCGTTCATGGGATCGCATATCGGATCGCGAGACGAGCACGCACCACTCCCAAACCTTGTGCTATCTATACGCGAGTCAAGCTTCCGATCGTGCGCAGTAGGCGCACGGACTGCCGAGACGACACGGTGCCACCACTGCCACCCTTCTATCTTCGGGTTACGTCGAGTCGACGCGTCGTCGTGGAGCCTGACGTAGCCGCGACCGAGCACCTGACCCAAACTGCCACCTGCGATACTCTGTCTATCTAGGGTTACAAGGGTTACCGAGTCGGTGGACAATCGTGCGCGTCGTGGTCACGGAACCCGAGACGAGCACGTGACAACCACTGCAAACCCGGCTGGTCCTTATCGTCACTCGAGTCGAGGCTGACGTCTCGCTGACGTAACACTTGATACACTGCCACCCCTGTCTATCTTGGGGTTATGCTCGTCTAGGCGGCCGTCGTCGGATAAACGACACGGACTCCGATACGAGCACGTGAACACCACTGCCACCCTTCCTAGCGTAGGGTACGTGAGTCGAAGGCGGTACGTCGGTCACTGTAGCTGATTCACGGACGCCGAGACAGCACCGTGACACACTTTCAACCCTGTCTTAGCGTAACGCGAGTCGAGGCGGACGTCATCGCTGACGAACACTTGACACCACTGCCACCCTGTCTATCTTGGGGTTATGCTCGTCTAGGCGGACGTCGTCGCGATAGCGACGACGGACGCCGAGACGAGCACGTGACACCACTGCCACCCTGTCTTAGCGTAACGCGAGTCGAGGCGGACGTCGTCGCGGTAGCGATGACGGACACCGAGACGAGCACGTGACACCACTGTCACCTTGTCTTAGCGTAACGCGAGTCGAGGTGGACGTCATCGCGGTAGCGACGACGGACGCCGAGATGAGCATGTGACATCACTGCCACCCAGTCTATCTTAGGGTTACGCGAGTCGAGGCGGACGTTGTCGCGGCAGCGATGACGGACGCCGAGATGAGCACGTGACACCACTGCCACCCAGTTCTAGCATAACGTGAGTTGAGGCGGACGTCGTCGCTGACGAACACTTGACACCACTGCCACCCTGTGTATCTTGGGGTTATGCTCGTCTAGGCGGACATCGTCGCGATAGCGACGACGGATGCCGAGACGAGCACGTGACACCACTGCCACCCTGTCTTAGCGTAACGCGAGTCGAGGCGGACGTTGTCGCGGTAGCGACGACGAACGCCGAGACGAGCACGTGACACCACTGCAACCCTGTCTATCTTAGGGTTACGCGAGTCAAGACGGACGTCATCGCGGTAGCGACGACGGACGCCGAGACGAGCACGTGACACCACTGTCACCCTGTCTATATTAGGGTCACGCTAGTCGAGGCGGACGTTGTCGCGGTAGCGACAACGGACGCCGAGACGAGCACGTGACACAACTGCCACCCTGTCTATCTTTGAGTTACGCGAGTCGAGCCGGACGTCGTCATGGGAGCAACGACGGACGCCGAGACGAGCACGTGACACCACTGCAACCCTGTCTATCTTAGGGTTACGCGAGTCGAGGCGGACGTCGTCGCAGTAGCGACGACGGACGCCGAGACGAACACTTGACACCACTGCCACCCTGTCTATCTTGGGGTTATGCTCGTCTCGGTGGACGTCGTCGCGATAGCGACGACGGACGCCGAGACGAGCACGTGACACCACTGCCACCTTGTCTTAGCGTAACGCGAGTCGAGGCGGACGTCGTCGCGGTAGCGACGACTGACATCGAGACGAGCAGGTGACACCACTGCCACCTTGTCTTAGCGTAACGCGAGTCGAGGCGGACGTCGTCGCGGTAGCGACGACGGACGCCGAGACGAGCACGTGACACCACTGCGATCCTGTATATCTTTGGGTTACGCTAGTCGAGGCGGACGTAGTCGCGGTAGCGACGCCGGACGCCGAGACGAGCACGTGACACCACTGTCTCCCTGTCTATGTTAGGGTCATGCTAGTCGAGGCGGACGTCGTCACGGTACCGACAACGGACGCCGAGACGAGCACGTGACACCACTACCACCCTGTCTATCTTAGGGTTACGCGAGTCGAGGCGGACGTCGTCGCGGTAGCGACGATGGACGCCGAGACGAGCACGTGACACCACTGCAACCCTGTCTATCTTAGGGTTACGAGAGTCGAGGCGGATGTCGTCGCGGTAGCGACGACGGACGCCGAGACGAGCACGTGACACAACTGCCACCCTTTCTATCTTAGGGTCACGCTAGTCGAGGCGGACGTCGTCGCGGTAGCGACAACGGACGTCGAGACGAGCACGTCACACAACTGCCACCCTTTCTATCTTAGGGTTACGCGAGTCGAGGCGGACGTCGTCGCGGTAGCGACGACGGACGCCAAGGCGAGCACGTGACACCACTGCCACTCTGCCTTAGCGTAATGCGAGTCAAGGCTGACGTCGTTGCGGTAGCGACGGGACGCCAAGACGAGCACGTGACACCACTGCCACCCTGTCTTAGTGCAACGCGAGTCGAGGCGGAAGTCGTCGCGGTAGCGACGACGGACGCCGAGACGAGCACGTGACACCACTGCCACCCTGTCTTAGCGTAACGCGAGTCGAGGCGGACATCGTTGCTGACGAACACTTGACACCACTGCCACCCTGTCTATCTTGGGGTAATGCTTGTCTAGGCGGACGTCGTCACGATAGCAACGACGGACGCCGAGACGAGCACGTGACACCACTGCCACCATGTCTTAGCGTAACGTGGGTCGAGGCGGACATCGTCGCGGTAGCGACGACGGACACAGAGACGAGAAGGTGACACCACTGTCACCTTGTCTAAGTGTAACGCGAGTCGAGGCGGACGTCGTCGCGGTAGCGATGACGAACACCGAGACGAGCACGTGACAACACTGCAACCCTGTCTATCTTAGGGTTACGCGAGTCGAGGTGGACGTCGTCGCGGTAGCGACGATGGTCGCCGAGACGAGCACGTGACACCACTGTTACCTTGTCTCTCTTAGGGTCACGCTAGTCGAGGCGGACGTCGTCGCGGTAGCGACAGCGGACGCTGAGACAAGCACGTGACACAACTGTGACCCTGTCTATCTTAGGGTTACGCGAGTCGAGGTGGACGTCGTCGCGGTAGCGACGATGGTCGCCGAGACGAGCACGTGACACCACTGTTACCCTGTCTATCTTAGGGTCACGCTAGTCGAGGCGGACGTCGTCGCGGTAGCGACAGCGGACGCCGAGACGAGCACGTGACACAACTGTGACCCTGTCTATCTTAGGGTTACGCGAGTCGAGCCGGACGTCGTCGCTTTAGCGACGACGGACTCCGAGACGAGCACATGACACCACTGCCACCCTGTCTTAGCGTAACGCGAGTCAAGGCTGACGTCGTCGCGGTAGCGACGGGACGCCAAGACGAGCACGTGACAACACTGCCACCCCGTCTTAGTGCAACGTGAGTCGAGGCGGACGATCGTCTGGTAGTGTACATGGACGCCGAGACGAGCACGTGAACCCCACTGCCAACCTCTGTCTTATCGTAACGCAGTCAGGCGGACATCGTCTTTGTACGACGACCGGACCCGATACAAGCCGTGACACACACTGCACCCTGTCTTCTTATGGTGCGCGAGTCGAGGCGGACGTCGATCGTCGGTAGCAACGACAAACGCCGATCGATCTAGACTGATACCGCTGCCAACCTGTCTATCTTAATGGTTATGCGAGTCCGAGCGGACGTCCGCCAGTAGTAGGTGACGGACGCCGAGGACGACACCACCGTCGACTACACTGTCCACCCTCGTCTTATCGTAACTGCGAGCGAGGCGGACGTACGGTCGCGGTAGCGACGACGGATCGCCGAGACAGCCACGGTGACACCGCAATTGCCACCGTATTCGATCTTGGTGTTGACGTGAGTCTAGGGCGGACGATTCGTCGCGGTACGACGACGGACCCGAGACGAGCCAACGTGACAAACACTGCCCAACCCCGTCATCTATAGGTTCGCCGAGTCGAGGCGGACGTTGTCGCGGCAGCGATGACGGACGCCGAGACGAGCACGTGACACCACTGCCACCCAGTTTTAGCGTAACGTGAGTTGAGGCGGACTTCGTCGCTGACGAACACTTGACACCACTGCCACCATGTGTATCTTGGGGTTATGCTCGTCTAGGCGGACATCGTCGCCATAGCGACGACGGATGCCGAGACGAGCACGTGACACCACTGCCACCCTGTCTTAGCGTAACGCGAGTCGAGGCGGACGTCGTCGCGGTAGCGATGACGGACACCGAGACGAGCACGCGACACCACTGTCACCTTGTCTTAGCGTAACGCGAGTCGAGGCGGACGTCGTCGCGGTAGCGACGACGAACGCCGAGACGAGCACGTGACACCACTGCAACCCTGTCTATCTTAGGGTTACGCGAGTCAAGGCGGACGTCATCGCGGTAGCGACGACGGACGCCGAGACGAGCACGTGACACCACTGTCACCCTGTCTATCTTAGGGTCACGCTAGTCGAGGCGGATGTTGTCGCGGTAGCGACAACGGATGCCGAGACGAGCACGTGACACAACTGCCACCCTGTCTATCTTTGAGTTACGCGAGTCGAGGCGGACGTCGTCATGGGAGCAACGACGGACGCCGAGACGAGCACGTGACACCACTGCAACCCTGTCTATCTTAGGGTTACGCGAGTCGAGGCGGACGTCGTCGCAGTAGCGACGACGGACGCCGAGACGAACACTTGACACCACTGCCACCCTATCTATCTTGGGGTTATGCTCGTCTCGGTGGACGTCGTCGCGATAGCGACGACGGACGCCGAGACGAGCACGTGACACTACTGCCACCTTGTCTTTGCGTAACGCGAGTCGTGGCGGACGTCGTCGCGGTAGCGACGACGGACACCGAGACGAGCAGGTGACACCACTGCCACCCTGTCTTAGCGTAACGCGAGTCGAGGCGGACGTCGTCGCGGTAGCGACGACGGACGCCGAGACGAGCACGTGACACCACTGCGACCCTGTATATCTTAGGGTTACGCGAGTCGAGGCGGACGTCGTCGCGGTAGCGACGCCGGACACCGAGACGAGCACGTGACACCACTGTCTCCCTGTCTATGTTAGGATCACGCTAGTCGAGGCGGACGTCGTCACGGTACCGACAACGGACGCCGAGACGAGCACGTGACACCACTACCACCCAGTTTATCTTAGGGTTACGCGAGTCGAGGCGGACGTCGTCGCGGTAGCGACAACGACGTTGAGACGAGCACGTGACACCACTGCAACCCTGTCTATCTTAGGGTTACGAGAGTCGAGGCGGATGTCGTCGCGGTAGCGACGACGGACGCCGAGACGAGCACGTGACACCACTGTCACCCTGTCTATCTTAGGGTCACGCTAGTCGAGGCGGACGTCGTCGCGGTAGCGACAACGGACGCTGAGACGAGCACGTGACACAACTGCCACCCTTTCTATCTTAGGGTTACGCGAGTCGAGGCGGACGTCGTCGCGGTAGCGACGACGGACGCCAAGACGAGCATGTGACACCACTGCCACTCTGCCTTATCGTAACGCGAGTCAAGGCTGACGTCGTTGCGGTAGCGACGGGACGCCAAGACGAGCACGTGACACCACTGCCACCCTGTCTTAGCGCAACACGAGTCGAGGCGGAAGTCGTCGCGGTAGCGACGACGGACGCCGAGACGAGCACGTGACACCACTGCCACCCTGTCTTAGCGTAACGAGAGTCGAGGCGGACGTCGTCGCTGACGAACACTTGACACCACTGCCACCCTGTCTATCTTGGGTTATGCTTGTCTAGGCGGACATCGTCGCGATAGCAACGACGGACGCCGAGACGAGCACGTGACACCACTGCCACCATGTCTTAGCGTAACGCGGGTCGAGGCGGACGCCGTCATGGTAGCGACGACGGACACAGAGACGAGCACGTGACACCACTGTCACCTTGTCTTAGTGTAACGCAAGTCGAGGCGGACATCGTCGCGGTAGCGACGACGAACACCGAGACGAGCACGTGACAACACTGCAACCCTGTCTATCTTAGGGTTACGCGAGTCGAGGCGGACGTCGTCGCGGTAGCGACGATGGTCGCCGAGACGAGCACGTGACACCACTGTTACCCTGTCTATCTTAGGGTCACGCTAGTCGAGGCGGACATCGTCGCGGTAGCGACAACGGACGCCGAGACGAGCACATGACACAACTGCGACCCTGTCTATCTTAGGGTTACGCGAGTCGAGGCGGACGTCGTCGCGGTAGCGACGACGGACTCCGAGACGAGCACATGACACCACTGCCACCCTGTCTTAGCGTAACGCGAATCAAGGCTGACGTCGTCGCTGTAGCGACGGGACGCCAAGACGAGCATGTGACACCACTGCCATCCCGTCTTAGTGCAACGCGAGTCGAGGCGGACGTCGTCGCGGTAGCGACGATGGACGCCGAGACGAGCACGTGACACCACTGCCACCCTGTCTTATCGTAACGCGAGTCAAGGCGGATATCGTCGCGGTAGCGACGACGGACGCCGATACGAGCACGTGACACCACTGTCACCCTGTCTATCTTAGGGTTGCGCGAGTCGAGGCGGACGTCGTCGTGGTAGCAACGACGGACGCCGAGACGAGCACGTGACACCGCTGCCACCCTGTCTATCTTAGGGTTACGCGAGTCGAGGCGGACATCGTCCAGGTAGTGGTGACGGACGCCGAGACGAGGACGTGACACCACTGCCACCCTGTCTTATCGTAACGCGAGTCGAGGCGGACGTCGTCGCGGTAGCGACGACGGATGCCGAGACGAGCACGTGACACCAGTGCCACCCTATCTATCTTAGGGTTACGTGAGTCGAGGCGGACGTCGTCGCGGTAGCGACGACGGACGCCGAGACGAGCACGTGACACCACAGCCACCCTGTCTTAGCGTAACGCGAGTCGAGGCGGACGTCGTCGCTGACGAACACTTGACACCACTGCCACCCTGTCTATCTTGAGGTTATGCTCGTCTAGGGGGACGTCGTCGTGATAGCGATGACGGACGCCGAGACAAGCACGTGACACCACTGCCACCCAGTCTTAGCTTAACGCGAGTCGAGGCGGACGTCGTCGCGGTAGCGATGACGGACACCGAGACGAGCACGTGACACCACTGTCACCTTGTCTTAGCGTAACGCGAGTCGAGGCGGACGTTGTCACGGTAGCGACGACGGACGCCGAGACGAGCACGTGACATCACTGCACCCAATCTATCTTTGGGTTACGCGAGTCGAGGCGGACGTCGTCACGGTAGCGAGGACGGACGCCGAGACGAGCACGTGACACCACTGCCACCCTGTCTTAGCGTAACGCGAGTTGATGCGGACGTCGTCGCTGACAAACACTTGACACCACTGCCACCCTGTCTATCTTGGTGTTTTGCTCGTCTAGGCGGACGTCGTCGCGATGGCGACGACGTACGCTGAGACGAGCACGTGACACCACTGCCACCCTGTCTTAGCGTAACGCGAGTCGAGGCGGACGTCGTCGCGGTAGCGATGACGGACACCGAGACGAGTACGTGACACCACTGTCACCTTGTCTTAGCATAACGCGAGTCGAGGCGGACATCATCGCGGTAGCGACGACGAACGCCGAGATGAGCACGTGACACCACTGCAACCCTGTCTATCTTAGGGTTACGCGAGTCGAGGCGGACGTCGTCGCCGTAGCGACGACGGACGCTGAGACAAGCACGTGACACCACTGTCACCCTGTCTATCTTAGGGTCACGCTAGTCGAGGCGGACGTCGTCGCGGTAGCGACAACGGACGCCGAGATGAGCACGTGACACAACTGCAACCCTGTCTATCTTAGGGTTACGCGAGTCGAGGCGGACGTCGTCATGGGAGCAACGACGGACGCCAAGACGAGTACGTGACACCACTGCAACCCTCTCTATCTTAGGGTTACTTGAGTCGAGGCGGACGTCGTTGCAGTAGCGACGACGGACGCCGAGATGAACACTTGACACCACTGCCACCCTGTCTATCTTGGGGTTATGCTCATCTCGGCGGACGTCATCGCGATAGCGACGACGGACGCTGAGATGAGCACGTGACAGCACTGCCACCTTGTCTTAGCGTAACGCGAGTCGAGGCGGATGTCGTCGCGGTAGCGACGACGGACACCGAGACGAGCAGGTGACACCACTGCCAGCCTGTCTTAGCGTAACGCGAGTCGAGGTGGATATCGTCGCGGTAGCGACAACGGACGCCGAGACGAGCACGTGACACCACTGCAACCCTGTCTATCTTAGGGTAACGCGAGTCGAGCCGAACGTCATCGCGGTAGCGACGACGAATGCTGAGATGAGCACGTGACACCACTGTCTCCCTGTCTATCTTAGGGTCACGCGAGTCGAGGCGGACGTCGTCGCGGTAGCGATGACGGACACCGAGACGAGCACGTGACACCACTGTCACCTTGTCTTAGCGTAACGCGAGTCGAGGCGGACGTTGTCATGGTAGCGACGACGGACGCCGAGACGAGCACGTGACATCACTGCACCCAATCTATCTTTGGGTTACGCGAGTCGAGGCGGACGTCGTCACGGTAGCGAGGACGGACGCCGAGACGAGCACGTGACACCACTGCCACCCTGTCTTAGCGTAACGCGAGTTGATGCGGACGTCGTCGCTGACGAACACTTGACACCACTGCCACCCTGTCTATCTTGGGGTTTTGCTCGTCTAGGCGGACGTCGTCGCGATGGCGACGACGTACGCTGAGACGAGCACGTGACACCACTGCCACCCTGTCTTAGCGTAACGCAAGTCGAGGCGGACGTCGTCGCGGTAGCGATGACGGACACCGAGACGAGTACATGACACCAGTGTCACCTTGTCTTAGCATAACGCGAGTCGAGGCGGACGTCATCGCGGTAGCGACGACGAACGCCGAGATGAGCACGTGACACCACTGCAACCCTGTCTATCTTAGGGTTACGCGAGTCGAGGCGGACGTCGTCGCGGTAGCAACGACGGACGCTGAGACAAGCACGTGACACCACTGTCACCCTGTCTATCTTAGGGTCACGCTAGTCGAGGCGGACGTCGTCGCGGTAGCGACAACGGACGCTGAGATGAGCACGTGACACAACTCCAACCCTGTCTATCTTAGGGTTACGCGAGTCGAGGCGGACGTCGTCATGGGAGCAACGACGGACGCCGAGACGAGTACGTGACACCACTGCAACCCTGTCTATCTTAGGGTTACGTGAGTCGAGGCGGACGTCATTGCAGTAGCGACGACGGACGCCGAGATGAACACTTGACACCACTGCCACCCTGTCTATCTTGGGGTTATGCTCATCTCGGCGGACGTCATCGCGATAGCGACGACGGACGCTGAGACGAGCACGTGACAGCACTGCCACCTTGTCTTAGCGTAACGCGAGTCGAGGCGGATGTCGTCGCGGTAGCGACGACGGACACCGAGACGAGCATGTGACACCACTGCCACCCTGTCTTAGCGTAACGCGAGTCGACGTGGACATCGTCGCGGTAGCGACAACGGACGCCGAGACGAGCACGTGACACCACTGCAACCCTGTCTATCTTAGGGTTACGCGAGTTGAGCCGGACGTCATCGCGGTAGCGACGACGAATGCTGAGACGAGCACGTGACCCCACTGTCTCCCTGTCTATCTTAGGGTCACGCTAGTCGAGGCGGACGTCGTCGCGGTACCAACAACGGACGCCGAGATGAGCACGTGACACCACTACCACCCTGTCTATCTTAGGGTTACGCGAGTCGAGGCGGACGTCGTCGCGGTAGCGACGACGGACGCCGAGACGAGCACGTGACACCACTGCAATCCTGTCTATCTTAGGGTTACGCGTGTCGGAGTAAATGACCACGGGTAGCCCCATCAGCTCCCTTTGGTATTTCAAGACATCGGGGCAGGCTGCGCCCCACAAACATCAAGGACAAGGGCCGCCTTCTTGAGGCCGGCTGGTCCAAGCAGCCGGTTGCCGGGAGGCGGCGTAGTCCATAAGACGGCCCTAAAGTAGGCCGACTCCTGGCAGGCGGCCTCCTGGGATGCCGAGTCCTAGCAGGCGGCCCCTCGTGCCCTCAAAGTCAACACCAACATAAACATGATGAGACAGGGCATGGCTACAGTACAGGCCTACCACCCCCGAATCCAGGGCTGGGCGTGGCCACGGTACTGCGTACCGAGCAGGTATCCTGCGCCCAACGCAGGACTGTTGCCATGCCGCTCATGACGTCACCCATGGCAGAGGAAGCCATGCTCCCGTGATGGCCGGTCAATACGGCCTGCAGGTGGCGGTCCCTACTTGTCCGTGACAAGCCAGAGGGCGGCGAGCCCAGACCAGTCGGCCCAGTGGGAGGCCGGCTCCCAGCAGGCGGCCCTCCTCCTCCCTCGAAGTCCGTGCGCCATTAACTAGATACGACGGGGTATGGCTACAGTGAGTTCCCGCTAGGCGGCGGGACAGTATCCACGCTCCCCCTAACGAGGCCTTCGTTATCAGAGGCGATGCTACATCATAAAGCCGTCAACGCGGCCCGTGGACGGCGGGACCCACCTGTCAGCTGAGATCGCGGTGGTCGGCGGACTCACCAGGCGGTGGGCCCCGGCGGTCTGGAGAGAAGCCGGCGACCAGTGAAGCTGACTGCCGGGCCCCGCATCGGGCCAGATTACCGTTGTACCCCTGGGAGGTAGGCTTATATAAACCCCCCAGGTCACCCCATGCAGGGGGTTGGCTCCTTGGCAGAGGCCTCGTCGAGCACTCACAACACCACACACACACGCAGAGAGAGTGGAGTAGGGCTAGCCTTGCCCTTCTTCCTCCTCCAGCCAGGAAGCTCAAGGAGCAAGCTTGTAGCCACTTGTTGAAATAGTGATCATGTGGAGACCCTGCAGAGCAGGACTAGGGGTGTTTTCTCCTAGGAGAGCCCCGAACCTGGGTAAGATTCGCAAGCGTACGCGGTCTCGCTCACTCCCGCTTCTAGAGCCCGACGACGTACTTTTGTCCCCATCCACGATAAGCCATCCCCTGGCATATGTCGCACGATATCCCCGACATTTGGCGCCCACCGTGGGGCTAGGTGCACCGTCGTCCGGAAACACGTTCTGGACGGGAACCCTCTTCCTCCCTGGCGATCGCAGCCAGCCCGGCACGCCTGACGGCGTTTGCGCCGACACGCTGTGCGGCGTGGAAGTTGTTTGTGCCGCAAGCAACCTCACTGATCTCATCGGCGGGATCTGCCTCTTCGACGAGCCCGCACTCGACGCGGGCGTAGCTAGCTCCGAGAGCTGCCTCGTCGATCTCCTCGGCAAGCTTCACATCGCCGACGAGCCGGTCTCAGACCCGGAGTCCGTTGGCTCCACCGACCTGCTCGTCGACATGGTCGTCGACGCCGATGTCACGCTTCCTGATGCCTTCCCCGGTGATGTGGTGATCTTCGACGATCCACTTCCCGCTGCAGACAGCAGCACCGGCACCAGCACCGTCACTGAGGTGCTGGTCATCAGCCACGACGGAACCTCCGACCAGGCCGGCCGGGACCCGTTGCAGGCGGCAATGCGGGACCTGTCCGCTCCCGTAGCGCCCGGTGCGAGCGGTGAAACGCTGGAGGCATGCCGTATCGCACTTCTCGACAGCGCCAACAAGTTGGCGGCCATGAGACGCCTCACCGAGGCTTACCACCGCGAGATCGACCGCGCCGTTTGCGGCACACCGGCTGCTGACGAGCCCAGCCGCGTGGGCACGGTCCGGCAGCGCGGCGCCGCCATCGCCAGCATGTTGGGGGCCGACCGCCCGGTCTACGCCACGCCCATGGAGAACTTGCGCGCCGCCCAGGCAGCGGCAGACGAGCTGGACTGCCTGGAGGGCGACGAACGTCGCTGCATGACGGAGCGCGTCCAGCAGCTCATCGACGCGGCCGCCGCGCAGCAAGAAGCCGGCCGCCACGTGGTGGAACACGGCCTATAGGCTGGGAACCTTCCCCCTCGCCGGGAGCACGGCGCGACCTCCCCGACGTCGACAGCCGGCACCCGCGACCGAGGAGACCCAGAGCCGGTTGCCAGCCGCAGCCGCACCCGCATCTCCATTGAGCGTGACCAAGACGGCCGCCCACGAGCAGTGGAGCGGCGGGACGATCGTTAGCCCCCTCCCCCGCGTAGGGAGAGGCGCGCCTCTCCACCGCCTGTTGTGCATCCGACTCTCGGGCGCCGGCTGGGCCCCCACGAAGGAGTCGGAGAGAACGACGCCCGCAACCGGATCGACCGCTTGGCTCGGTCCCTGGCGTTGGAAGAAGAAGATGCAATCGGCCCGCCTGGTTTCAGCCCCCGCATTCGCGATGTGCCCTTCCCCAAAGGGTTCTTGCTCCCTCGGGACACTCCTAAGTACAACGGCTCTGTGAAGCCGGAAGATTGGCTGGTCGACTACTCCACTGCCGTCAACATAGCGAATGGCAACAAGCGTGTCGCCGTGAAGTATGTTCCGCTCATGCTCCAGGGCACGGCCCGGACATGGCTGAACAGCCTCAAGCCCTACAGCATCAACAGCTGGCTAGACTTCACCGAAGTTTTCATCCGCAACTTCACCAGCACCTACAAGCGGCCGCCCAAGCCTCGCCAGCTCTCCCTGTGCATCCAAGGCCCGATCGAGTCCACCCGCGAATACTTAACGCGGTGGGCCGAGCTGCGCAACTCCTGCGAAGGGGTTCATGAGGTGCAAGCCATTGAATACTTCACTGCCGGGTGCCGGGAGGGCACCCTACTCAAGCACCGGCTCCTCTGCGACGAGCCGGCCATGCTCGACGAGCTGTTAATCATAGCGGACAAGTACGCCACTGCCGACTCCTCCATGAAGTCGGAACTCCGGGTGGATGCGTCAGGAAAGATGCTCCCTCCGGCTCCTCAGACACCGGCTGGTGATTCCAGTCGGCGCCAACAGTCAAACGACAATAAGCGCAAGGCCCCGTAGCCGGCTACCACCAGCCGGCAGGTGGCGACAGTCGAAGACCAGCAGCCCCGCACCAAACGCCAGAAGGGTGGCAAGCCTGCCTGGTTGCCCGCCTTCTCGTTTGAGCAAACCCTCGACGCTCCCTGCAAGTTCCACACCGGCGCGAAGCCATCCAACCACACCACCCGGAAGTGCCACTGGCTCACCCGCATCGCCAGAGGCGAAGGACTGCCTCCGCCTCCCCAGCAGCCGGCGGTCCGACCAGTCGGCGCGATCCAAGACGAGTTTCCTGAAGAGCATGGAGCTTATGTCGTCTTCACCAGCGTGACTAACGACAGGCACAACCGGCGTCAACAGCGCCGAGAAGTGAATACTGTCACCTCTGAAGCCCCAGAGTTCATGCACTGGTCGAAGAAGCCGATCAGTTGGAGCCGAGCTGACCACCCGGAGGTGATGCCTTCTCCGGGTTCCTATGCCCTGGTGCTGGATGCCACCTTCGCAACAGAGAGGCGAGCTGCTCGTTTCTCCCGAATTCTGATAGACGGCGGTAGCAGCATCAACATCCTCTACCGCGACACCATGGAGAAGTTGTGCATCAAAGAGAAACAGCTCCAGCCCAGCCGGACTGTCTTCCATGGCATTGTGCCTGGCCTATCCTGCTCACCAATCGGCAAGATCAAGATAGATGTCCTCTTTGGAGACAAGAGTCACTTCCGCCGAGAGCCAATCTGGTTCGAGGTGGTTGACCTTGAGAGCCCCTACCACCCGTTGCTTGGCCGGCCTGCTCTGGCCAAGTTCATGGCGGTCCCCCACTACGCCTACCTCAAGATGAAGATGCCAGGCACCAAGGGCATTATCACCATAGCCAGCGACTACCAGAAGTCTGCCGAGTGTGCTGCAGCCAGCAGTCGGCTGGCCGAGTCCCTTGTGATTGCTGCCGAGAAGTGGCTCCTTGACCGGGTTGTGGCCATGGCCGGCAAGCAGCCGGACCTATCGCCAGATCCCAAGGAGTCAGAAGCTCAGGGCTCTTTCCAGCCGGCCAAAGAAACCAAGAAGATACCCTTGGACCCAGAGCACCCGGAGAAGTTCACTGTCGTAGGAGCTCACCTTGACAGCAAATAGGAAAGCGAGCTCGTCGATTTCCTCCGTGAGAATTGGGATATCTTTGCGTGGTCTCCAAAGGACATGCCGGGTGTTCCGACGGATTTCGCCGAGCACAAGCTACATGTCAGAGCAGATGCAAAACCAGTCAGACAACCCCTCCACCGCCTGTCGGAGGAGAAGAGAGGAATTGTTGGTGAAGAGATAGCCCGGCTTCTAGCAGCCGGCTTCATTATGGAAGTATTCTTCCCAGAGTGGCTAGCCAACCCAGTCCTTGTACTAAAGAAGAACAAAAAATGGCGCATGTGTATTGACTACACCAGCCTCAACAAAGCTTGCCCGAAGGATCCGTTCGCCTTGCCTCGGATTGACCAAGTGATAGACTCCACAGCCGAATGCGAGCTGTTGAGTTTCTTGGATGCCTATTCGGGGTACCACCAGATTAAGTTAAGCCCGGCCGACCGCCTGAAGACCGCCTTCATCACACCATTCGAAGCCTTCTGCTACCTGACCATGACATTCGGCTTGAGAAATGCCGGTGACACGTTCCAGCGTTGCATGCAGAAGTGCCTCCTCAAGCAACTCGGTAGAAATGCCCACGTCTATGTAGACGATATTGTGGTGAAGACGGAGAAGCGCGGTACCCTCCTGGAAGATCTCAAGGAGACTTTTGATAATCTGCGCCGTTTTGAAATCAAGCTCAACCCAGAGAAGTGTGTCTTTGGAGTGCCAGCCGGCCAGCTCCTCGGTTTCCTTGTCTCAGAGCGCGGCATAGAGTGCAACCCTGTCAAGATCAAGGCCATCGAGAGGATGGAGAGGTCCACCCGACTGCGAGACATTCAGAAGTTCACCGGCTGCTTGGCATCCATCAGCCGCTTCATCAGTCGGCTGGGCGAGAAGGCTCTTCCCCTGTACCAGCAGATGAAGAAGACCACTCATTTCGAGTGGAACGACAAGGCGGACGAGGTGTTCCTCCAGCTCAAGAAGATGTTGACCACGCCGCCCGTCCTGGCCGCCCCGGCTGCCAAGGAGCCTATGCTTCTCTACATCGCCGCCACCAGCCGGGTGGTCAGTACAGTTATGGTGGTAGAGCGCCAATAGGATGGCAAGGCGCTGCCGGTCCTGAGGCCCGTCTACTACTTGAGTGAGGTGCTGTCAACTTCCAAGCAGAACTACCCCCACTACCAAAAGTTGTGCTATGGCGTGCATTTTGCCGCCAAGAAGCTCAAGCCATACTTTCAAGAGCATCCCATCACAGTCGTCTGCACCACCCCGCTTGCGGAGATCATAGGCAGCAGAGACGCATCGGGCCGAGTGGCCAAGTGGACCATCGAGCTGGCCCCCTACACCATCTTCTACCAGCCTCGCGCCGCCATCAAGTCCCAAGCACTGGCCGACTTCCTCGTCGACTGGGCCGAGACCCAGTACCTGCCGCCAGCTCTAGACTCCACTCATTGGCGGATGCACTTTGATGGCTCGAAGATGCGCACCGGTTTGGGAGCCAGCGTCGTCCTCGCCTCTCCCAAAGGCGACAAGCTCAGATACACGCTGCAAATCCACTTTGCCGCCTCCAACAACGTGGCCGAGTATGAGGCGCTAGTACACGGACTCCGGCTGGCCAAGGAGATTGGCATCCGCCGGATTCTGTGCTACGGCGATTCGGACTTGGTGGTCCAATAGTCGTCCGGCGACAGGGACGCCAAAGATGCAAATATGGCGAGCTACCACTTCCTCGTCCAGCAGATCAGCGGATATTTTGATGGGTGCGAATTCCTTCACGTGCCACGGGCCGACAACGAGCAAGCACACGCCCTGGCACGGATCGGCTCCACCAGGCAAGCCATACCAGCCAGCGTGTCCCTTCAGTGCCTCCGCAAGCCATCCATCAAGCCTTCCCCGGAATCAGAATCCATCTTCGTGCCGGCTGCTCCTGAAGCAGTCGGACCCGGCCCAGGGGCTGCAGCAGCCGGCCCGGGGACTTCGGCAAGCGGCTCGGGGACTGTGACAGTCGCACCCGGCCCGGGGACTCTACAACCCGGCCCGGGGGCTACAGCAGCCGGCCCGGGGACTTCGGCAAACGGCACAAGGACTGCAGCAGTCGCACCCGGCCCGAGGACTTCGCAACCCTGCCCGGGGGCTGCGGCAGCCGGCTCGGGGACTTCGGCAAGCGGCTCGGGGACTGCGGCAGTCGCACCCGGCCCAGGGACTCTATAGCCCGGCCCGGGGGCTGCAGCGGCCATCCTGGGGACTTCAACAACGCAGCAAGACGCGGCCGACTCCGCTCCACCACCTCCAGACCGAACCGCCCTAGTTTCAGTAACCGTAATGACAGTGGATGAAGTCAAAGCACCATTATGGGCGCAGCCCATCCTCAACTTTCTGGTAGGCGGAGAGCTGCCATTTGATGTGATCTCAGCCCGGCAGGTGCAACACCGGGCAGGAGCTTACACGATAGTAAACAGAGAGCTTGTCAGGCGCAGCGTGACTGACGTTTTCCAATGCTGCGTCGAACCAGAGAAAGGCAAGGCAATCCTCAAAGACATACACCAAGGCGAGTGCGGCCACCACGCGACCTCCAGATCCCTTGTCGCCAAAGCTTTCCGCCATGGTTTCTTCTGGCCGACTGCTTTGGAGGACGGCAAGGATCTGGTCAAGAAATGCAAGGGGTGCCAAAAATTCAGCTCCAAGAAACATCTGCCGGCTTCTGCACTCAAGACCATCCCCCTTACCTGGCCCTTTGCCGTCTGGGGGCTGGACATGGTGGGCCCATTCAAGACAGCACGCGGTGGCATGACCCATCTACTGGTCGCCGTGGACAAATTCACCAAGTGGATTGAAGCAAAACCAATCAAGGAACTAAATGGTCCGACTGCTGTGACATTCATCGCGGATCTCACCGTCCGGTACGGTGTACCACACAGCATCATCACCGACAATGGCACTAACTTTGCCAAAGGCGCCTTGGCCCGTTTTTGCTCGATGCAGGGCATCCGACTGGACTTAGCGTCCGTTGCCCATCCGCAGTCAAACGGCCAGGTAGAACAAGCAAACGGCCTCATCTTATCCGGCATCAAACCCCGGCTGGTCGAGCCGCTGGAGCGCTCGGCCGGCTGCTGGATCGACGAGCTGCCAGCCGTCCTCTGGAGTCTCCGCACTACTCCGAACAGATCAACCAGTTTCACTCCCTTCTTCCTCGTATACGGGGCCGAGGCCGTCATCCCAACTGACATCGAGTTCGACTCGCCTCGCGTCACCATGTACATGGAGGCGGAGGCGAAGGAAGCACGAGAAGACGGCATCGATTTGCTGGAAGAAGGCCGGCTGTTAGCACTCAGCCGGTCCGCCATCTACCAGCAGAGCCTGCGCCGCTACTACGGTCGGAAGGTCAATCCACGATCCTTCCAAGAGGGAGACCTTGTGCTCTGGCTGATCCAGCGAACTGCCGGCCAGCACAAGCTCTCGGCCCCTTCATCATCAGCAGAGCCTTGGGAAACGACTCCTATTACCTCATCAACGCGCAGAAGCCCAGGGCGCGCAAAAGGGACGATTCCGGCAAGGAAGCAGAGCGCCCATGGAACGCAAATCTTCTCCGAAGATTTTACAGTTAAATACAGTATGTACCACACTACCTTTTGTACTAAGGGCAAAGGCACCGGGTCCCTCGAGGAGCACTCGGTGGCTACCTTTCTTATCTGTATGATAAGTTTCATGCCTGTGAGTATGTTATTTCATTCCTACGCCCGGCACCGGGTCCGACCAGTCGGCCCGGGGGCTTGCCGCCTTGTACTATGTTGGCTCTACCTGCAGTCGGACAAGTAGTGTGCCAGCATCTAAGCCCACCCTTGCCATAAGCCGCAGCTCGCAGAGCGACTGTCTGGCAGGCAAGAGTCAAAGGCAAGAAATGGTGCTCACATGAAAAATGGCTAAGGATGAGAGCACCCACATAGGCCAAGTCGGCTCCTCGCCTAGCCATTCGGTTGCTGAATAGCCGGCCGGCCGGCTTCTCACTTAAATTGCTACGTTCTAAGCGGCCAAAGTACTTGTCTTCCCAAAATGGCCAAGTACTTGACCCGGCCAGCAGACCGAGAATGGCTGTCTGGCCGGCAAGGCGGCAGCCAAGGGAAAGCGGCAAAGGAAAAAGCCAAAAGAACAGAAAGCAAGACAAGTCAGAGCTCGACGAAGCACATCTTGTGTGAGAATTAAATCACATAGCAAGAGGCCCTCAGCCAGCATTCAACAAAGTTTGAATACACCCAGCGGGTGGAACTGCGCGAATTTAACAAAGTTTGTTCTAAAGATTACCAAAGCAGGAAAAGATAAGATAAGTTGGCAGCCTAGGCCAAATAAGCAACAGGCGGGTCCGGCAGGTTGGTGGAGTCAGCGGCGCCAGTTGGTGGAGTGGCCGTCTGGCAAGTCTCGGCTTGGTCGCCTTCAGCAGCAGTCGGTGCACTCGCACGCGGCTCGTTGCTCGAGGCCCGATCAAGCTGAGGCTGGGCGTCCACTCCGCGCTTCGGTGCGTCGCCTTCACCATCCTCATCTTCCTCGTCCTCGCCTTCATCACTTGAGGCGATTTCTTCTGCCGAGTCCTCGCCGTCATCCGGGTTCAGCCCGAACCAGTCCATCGGCACCTTCCTCGTCCAGCTCGGGGAAGAAGATGCCGGTGTCGGTGTACTCGGCGATCGCCACCGCACGATGGGTGAGCGCGGGCCCCGCTGCCACCAACTCTTCCATGGCCTCCTGTGGGAACATGGCCAACTGGGCTAGGTCCAGCCCAGGATACCACGCCTTGACAAACTCCAAGGCTCTTTGGGCGCCTGCCCGAGCGGAGGAGCCCCTCCAAGCCTCGAAGCGGCCGATTGCCGCCTCCAACCAGTCGGCGGTCCGACTAGGGGTGAGTGGAGCCTGGCCGCCTGGCCAGAGGGCAGAAACCAGCTGAGACCCGGCACGCTGAAGGCGGCGGAGCAGACGGTGAATCTGCTGTAAACGCGTCCTGACGGCCAGGAGCTGCTCGTTCATGTTCCAAGGCGCGTCGGGCGGGATCTCCACTCCTTCCCTCTTACGTCGGTCGCGCCGCGCCTCGATGGCCTGGCTGACGGCGACGGCGTGGCCAGGAAAGAAGTCTACGCAAAAGAAAACAGAGATCAAAAGCCGACTCCCGATGCAGTCGGCAGCTATTCCAAAGAAAGAAGCTTACCGTCGATCATGTCCTCAATCTCGCCGTAGCCACCGGCGAGGATCGCCTCCTTTTCGGCCCACTTTGAGCGTTCGACCTCAAACTCGGCCTGAAGGGCGCCTTCCGCCTCCTTGAGCTTCTGGAGCTCCGCCTTGTGCTGGTCCGCCTGCTCCGCCAACTTCTTGGCCAGACGGTCGCGCTCCAGGGCCGCCTTACGGCGCTCCTCCTCCTTGACGCGCAGCTTGGTCTGGACTTCGCCCATATGCTGCTCCAGTGTGGCGTTGGCTCCTGCAAAAATGAGAAAGAGAGGACAATCAACAAAGATGACCAAAAAAGAAAGTGGATGCCAGAAGATCCGGCCCGACTGCTCAGCAGTCGGCCCGAATCTCGGGGGCTACACCCAGCGGGTGCGCTGACGCGCCCCCGCGAGGAAGTAGACAGAATGCTTACGCCGGCTTTCGGTGAGGTCGGCGGTCCGCTTAGCCAACTCCTGGACCTGGGAGTTGAAGGCGGCTGCGCGGATGTTGTTGTAGTCCTGCAACAAAGACAAAAGAAGAGAAAACAAGTTAGCACTCGGAACCTACCTTAAAGTTCCGAGCCGCCTGCTCAGCAGCCGGCCCGGAACTCGGGGGCTACACCCAGTGGGTGCGCTGGCGCGCCCCCACGGAAGACTGCAAGAATAAAAAAAAACAAAGCAAAGTAGCATACCCGAATGGCCGTCCGTGTCGCCAAGAATGCCTTCGTACACTGCTGGAGGGCGGCGCCTTGGGCTTGGAGCTGGGCCTGAATGTCCTGCGCGGCCTTGTTCAGCACGCCCGTCCTGCCCCCAGGCGTCCATTCCGGTGGGGGGGCACTGGTGGCCTCTGCGTCTAGGGCCGACGAGCTCGCGGCCCCAACCTCCTAAGCCCGCGGCGCCGAGGCCGCCTTCGCCGCACGCCGGCGCACCGAAGGGCGGACCACGGGAGTCGCCCCCACCACCAACTCGACACCGATCGGCGATGCCGGTGGCACGTCAAGCCGATTGCCTCGGGCCTCGGCAGTCGGCGCTTGCGGGGGCACCTCCGCCTCCGAGACGATGGCGTTGCCTCCTCCCGCCTCCATGATCGGCTGGTCATCGCCGGCTCCTCCAGTCGGCACCGGGATCTCTGGCGCTGGCGGCGCCGTGCGCAATAGAATGACAAGTTGCGGGGCCTGGCCGCGCGCGGTTTCTTCCGCCTGCGCCCTAGCGGCCGCGTCTGCCCGAGCCTTGGCGGCGGCGTCCGCCTGCGCTGCCTTGGCCGCCTCCGCCTCCTGCCTCTCCGCCTCCTCCCGCTCCTCGCGCGCCTCCCGTGCGTTCCTCTCCGTCGCCGCCCGGAGGTCGGCGAGCGGGTCCACGCGGCGGTTATTGGCGGAGCCTTCCACCTCCCCGATCACGGAGGCAGTGGCAGACCGCTCAAGAGTGAGTGGGGCCCTGATTCAAGCAAGACAAGAGAAAAACTCAGAAAAAGTTTACAAGGAAGAAGAAAGGAAAACACAGCCAAGCACTTACGCGGACACCATCGGGGGCTGCTTCGAGGCCCTCTGGAACTGGGCCGCTCTTGCGGCGGCCTCTTGCCACCTGGTCGCGGCGGCTGCATTCTTGGACTTCTTCGGCCGGCTGCCGAACAGCAACGAGCCGACCCGGCGCTTTTTTGGGCCGCCTGGTGCGGTCGGCGCAGCTGAGGAGCTCGCGCCTGCCCTGTCGGTGCCGTGCGGGCGGCGCGGCTCGTTCTCCTCCTCATCGTCGTCCGGCCAGTCCTCAAGGCCGCCTCCTCCCCCGGAGCCGCCTGCTCCACCGCCGCCACCTGTGGCGTCGTCCTCCTCCATGGCGGCCGCCCCCAAGTCGGGGACTTCCACGTCGCTCCTCGTTCGATCCGGCATATACTCCTGACCTGGATCCAGAGCACCGGCGGCCAACTGGGCCGGGAGGACCTACACCATGGCCGACTGGTCAGGCGGCAAAACAAGAGCTCGGACCAGCAAAGAGAAAAGAATTACAAAACTCACCGCAGGCGGTGGATGTGCGCGGTTGTACGGCCGCATGCCGAACCACCAGTCCACCTCCGACAGCTTGCAGTTGGAGATGTAGTTGACCAGCCAGACCACCTCCACGTCCGGCAGGTCCCGTGTGCACATCCGGCACGGGTCCCGGTGCCCGCTCATGCAGCTGATGATGTGAGGCCGGGCTTGGAGGGGGAGCACTCGGCGCGTCACGAAGGCAGCCAGCAAGTCCGAGCCCTTCAGGCCCTCTGACTCCGACATCGCCTGAAGTCGGGCAAGGGCGGCGGAGGAGGCGGCCGACAGGGAACTCGGCCTGTACTGCCAGTTGGCGCGCGGCTCGGCTGCGTAGGCCGGCAAGTTGACGTAGTCGCTTGTCGGGTGGATGTTCTTGACGTAGAAGTAGGATTTCTGCCACAGCTTGGCCGACTGCAGCAAGGAGATAGGCGGGAAGCGGTTCCCGGTGCCCGGGTGCCGCACCGCCACACAGGCTCCGCATTGAGCCACCTGGCCCTTGGCGGCGGTGCCCAGCTTGAGGTAGAAGCACTCCCCCCAGAGTTCGAGAGTGGGGAGAGTACCGAGGTACCCTTCGCACATGTTGACGAAGGCGGCCAGCAGCACCACCGTGTTTGGCGTGAGGTGGTGCGGCTGGACTCGGTAGAAGTCAAGGAAGGAGCGGAGGAAGTCGCTGGCCGGAAGGCCGAAGCCGCGAAGGAAATGGGACCGGAAGACGACGCGTTCATCGTCTTCCGGCGCCGGCGAGATTTCTGCTTCGGGGGGAATGCGCACCTGCTCGTTCGCCTCCCGGGGCAGCCGCTGTGTTTGGCGGAGGAAGGAGAGATGATCGTCATGGACGTTGGAGCCGTCCCAGTCGCCGGCTCGTGAGCGCCATGGACGAAGGAGCTCGTCGCAGGCGCGGCGCGGTGGCGAGCGGGCGAGGCTGCGGCGGAGCAAGGATGCCGCAGCGAGAGGACGCTCGACGACGGCGGGCTGCGGCAGCACTTCAACGGCAGCGGAGAAGATGAAGAACGGCGAAGGGAGAGGAGGGCGCGCGTGCATCTGCCGCCCCCCTCCTCCCCCTACTTATAGCCCCAGGCGGCGAAGCCAAGGGGATGGGGGCGTGGGGGATCGTGGGATTAACTATGCCCACTCCCCCACGATCCCACTATTGCGGCACCGGTAAAGGCGCGTATTAACTACCACAGAAGTCCAACAGTCTGCCTCGGCCGCAGCGGATCCACGAGCGGGCCGAGGCACTGTAGTGGCGGGCCCTGGCCTGCGGCGCCGTCCCGTCACGCGCATGGGCTGGCAGGCCGGCTTGACCTGACGACGCTACGTGGCCGACCTGCGCGGGCGGCAAGTCTGATGCTTGGCTAGCATGCCACCTGGTTCCCACCACGACGTTTCGAAATCGCCAGGCGGCCTGCCTGGTCATGGCCGACACCTACCCGTCGGCACCTCGGAAGACGGACGAAGCAGAATACCAGACAATCCGGAATATGAAGCTGCTGAGGCTTCTCGCCCCTTCAGCCGCAGCGCCTCATCAGCTTCGGGGACTACTGTCGGAGTAAATGACCACGGGTAGCCCCATCAGCTCCCTTTGGTATTTCAAGACATCGGTGCAGGCTGCGCCCCTCAAACATCAAGGACAAGGGCCGCCTTCTTGAGGCCGGCTGGTCCAAGCAGCCGGTTGCCGGGAGGCGGCGGAGTCCATAGGACGACCCTAAAGTAGGCCGACTCCTGGCAGGCGGCCTCCGGGGATGCCGAGTCCTAGCAGGCGGCCCCTCGCGCCCTCAAAGTCAACACCAACATAAACATGATGAGACAGGGCATGGCTACAGTACAGGCCTGCCACCCCTGAATCCAGGGCAGGGCGTGGCCACGGTACTGCGTACCGAGCAGGTATCCTGCGCCCAACGCAGGACTGTTGCCATGCCGCTCATGACGTCACCCATGGCAGAGGAAGCCATGCTCCCGTGATGGGCGGTCAGTACGGCCCGCAGGCGGCGGGCCCTACTTGTCCGTGACAAGCCAGAGGGCGGTGAGCCCAGACCAGTCGGCCCAGTGGGAGGCCGGCTCCTAGCAGGCGGCCCTCCTCCTCCCTCGAAGTCCGTGCGCCATTAACCAGATACGACGTGGTATGGCTATAGTGAGTTCCCGCCAGACGGCAGGACTGTATCCATGCTCCCCCTGACGAGGCCTTCGTCATCAGAGGCGATGCTACAACATAAAGTCGTCAACGCGGCCCGTGGACGGCGGGACCCACCTGTCGGCTGAGATCGCGGCGGTCGGCGGACCCACCAGGCGGCGGGCCCCGGCGGTCGGCGGAGAAGCCGGCGACCAGTGACGCTGATTGCCGGGCCCCGCATCGGGCCAGATTACCGTTGTACCCCTGGGAGGTAGGCTTATATAAACCCCCTAGGTCACCCCATGCAGGGGGTTGGCTCCTTGGCAGAGGCCTCGTCGAGCACTCACAGCACCACACACACACGCAGAGAGAGTAGAGTAGGGCTAGCCTTGTCCTTCTTCCTCCTCCAGCCAGGAAGCTCAAGGAGCAAGCTTGTAGCTACCTGTTGAAATAGTGATCATGCGGAGACCCCGCAGAGGAGGACTAGGGGTGTTATCTCCTAGGAGAGCCCCGAACCTGGGTAAGATAAGCAAGCGTACGCAGTCTCGCTCACTCCCGCTTCTAGAGCCCGACGACGTACTTTTGTCGCCATCCACGCAAGTCGAGGCGGACATCGTCGTCGGACGGACACCGAGACGAGCACGTGACACCACTGCCACCCTGTCTATCTTAGGGTTACCCGAGTCGAGGCAGACGTCGTTGCGGTAGCGACGACAAACGCCGAGACGAGCACGTGACACTACTGCCACCCTGTCTTAGCGTTACGCGAGTCGAGGCGGACGTCGTCCCGGTAGCGACGACAGAAGCCGAGACAAGCACGTGACATCACTGCCACCCTGTTTTATCGTAACGCGAGTCGAGGCGGACATCGTCGCGGTAGTGATGACGGACGCCGAGACGAGCATGTCACAACAGTGCAACCCTGTCTATCTTAGGGTAACGCGAGTCGAGGCAGACGTCGTCGCGGTAGCGACGACTGACGCCGAGACGGGCACGTGACACCACTGCCAACCTGTCTTATCGTAACGCGAGTCGAGGCGGACGTCGTCGCGGTAGCGACGACGGACGCCAAGACGAGCACGTGACACCACTGCCACCCTGTCTTAGCGTAACGCGAGTCGAGGCGGACGTCGTCGCGGTAGCTACGACGGACGCTGAGACGAGCATGTGAGATCAATGCCACCCAGTCTATCTTAGGGTTACGCGAGTCGAGGCGGACGTCGTCGCGGTAGCGACGACGGACGCCGAGACGAGCACATGACACCACTGCCACCCTCTCTTAGCGTAACGCGAGTCGAGGCGGAGGTCGTCGTGGTAGTGACGACGGACGCCGAGACGAACACTTAACACCACTGCCACCCTGTCTATCTTGGGGTTATGCTCGTCTCGGCGGACATTGTCACGATAGCGACGACGGACGCCGAGACGAGCACGTGACACCACTGCCACCTTTTCTTAGCGTAAGGCGAGTCGAGGCGGACGTCGTCACGGTAGCGACAACAGACACAGAGACGAGCATGTGACACCACTGCCTCCCTGTCTTAGCGTAACGCGAGTCGAGGCGGACGTCGTCGCGGTAGCAACGACGGACGTCGAGACGATCACGTGACACCACTGCAACCCTATCTATCTTAGGGTAATGCGAGTCGAGGCGGACATCGTCACAGTAGCGACGAAGGACGCCGAGACAAGCACGTGACACCACTGGCTCCCTGTCTATCTTAGGGTCACGCTAGTCGAGGCGGACATCGTCGCGGTACCGACAACGGACGCCGAGACGAGCACGTGACACCACTACCACCCTGTCTATCTTAGGGTTACGCGAGTCGAGGCGGACGTCGTCGCGGTAGCGATGACGGACACCGAGATGAGCACGTGACACCACTTCCACCCTATCTTTGCGTAACACGTGTCAAGGCTGACGTCATCGCGGTAGCGACGACGGACGGCGAGACGAGCACGTGACATCACTGCCACCCAGTCTATCTTAGGGTTACGCGAGTCGAGGCGAACATCGTCGCGGTAGCGACGACGGACACCGAGACGAGCACGTGACACCACTGCCACCCTGCCTTAGCGTAACGCGAGTCGAGGCGGACGTCGTTGCGATAGCGACGACGGACGCCGAGACGAACACTTGACACCACCGCCACCCTGTCTATCTTGGGGTTATGCTTGTCTAGGCGGACATCATCGCGATAGCGACGACGGACGTCGAGAAGAGCACGTGACACCACTGCCACCCTGTCTTTGTGTAACGCGAGTCGAGGCGGACGTCGTCGCGGTATCGATGACGGACACCGAGACGAGCATGTGACACCACTGCCATCTTGTCATAGCGTAACACGAGTCGAGGTGGACGTCATCGCGGTAGCGACGACGAACGCCGAGACGAGCACGTGACACCACTACAACCCTGTCTATCTAAGGGTTACGCCAGTCGAGGCGGATGTAGTCGCGGTAGCGACAACGGATGCCGAGACGAGCACCTGACACCACTGTCACCTTGTCTATCTTAGAGTCACGCTAGTCGAGGCGGACATCATCGCGGTAGCGACAACGGACACCGAGACGAGCACGTGACACAACTGCCACCCTGTATATCTTAGGTTTACGCGAGTCGAGGCGGACGTCGTCGCGGTAGCAACGATGGACGCCAAGACGAGCACGTGACACCACTGCCACTCTGTCTTAGCGTAACGCGAGTCAAGGCTGACGTCGTTGCGGTAGCGATGGGACGCCAAGACGAGCATGTGACACCACTGCCACCCTGTCTTAGCGCAAGGCGAGTCGAGGCGGACGTCATCGCGGTAGCGACGACGGACGCCGAGACGAGCACGTGACACCACTGTCACCCTGTCTATCTTAGGGTTACGCGGGTCGAGGCGGACGTCGTCGTGGTAGCAACGACGGACGCCGAGACGAGCACGTGACACCACTGCCACCCTGTCTATCTTAGGGTTACGTGAGTCGAGGCGGACGTCGTCGCGGTAGCGGTGACGGACGCCGAGACGAGCACGTGACACCACTGCCACCTTGTCTTATCGTAACGCGAGTCGAGGCAGACGTCGTTGCGGTAGCGACGACGGATGCCGAGACGAGCACGTGACACCAGTGCCACCCTATCTATCTTAGGGTTACGTGAGTCAAGGCGGACGTCATCGCGGTAGCGACGACGGACGCCGAGACAAGCACGTGACACTACTTCCACCCTGTCTTAGCGTAACGCGAGTCGAGGCGGACGTCGTCGCGGTAGCGACGACGGAAGCCGAGACGAGCACGTGACACCACTGCCACCCTGTTTTATCGTAACGCGAGTCGAGGCAGACGTCGTCGCGGTAGTGACGACGGACGCCGAGACGAGCACGTGACACCACTGCCACCCTGTTTTAGCGTAATGCGAGTCGAGGCGGACGTCATCGCGGTAGCGACGACTGACGCCGAGACGGGCACGTGACACCACTGCCACCCTGTCTTATCGTAACGCGAATCGAGGCGGACGTCGTCACGGTAGCGACGACGGACGCCGAGACGAGCACGTGACACCACTGCCACCTTGTCTTAGCGTAGAGCGAGTCAAGGCGGACATTGTCGCGGTAGCTACGACGGACGCTGAGACGAGCATGTGAGATCAATGCCACCCAGTCTATCTTAGGGTTACGTGAGTCGAGGCGAACGTCGTTGCGGTAGCGACTACGGACACCGAGACGAGCACATGACACCACTGCCACCCTGTCTTAGCGTAACGCGAGTCGAGGCGGACGTCGTCGCGGTAGCGACGACGGACGCCGAGACGAACACTTGACATCACTGCCATCCTGTCTATCTTGGGGTTATGCTCGTCTCGGCAGATGTCGTCACGATAGCGACGACAGACGCCGAGACGAGCACGTGATACCACTGCTACCTTGTCTTAGCGTAACGCTAGTCGAGGCGGACGTCGTCGCGGTAGCGACGAAGGACACCGAGACGAGCACGTGACACCACTGCCACCCTGTCTTAGCGTAACGTGAGTCGAGGAGGACGTCGCCGCGGTAGCGACGACGGACGCCGAGACGAGCACGTGACACCACTGCAACCCTGTCTATCTTAGGGTTACGTGAGTCGAGGCAGACGTCGTCGTGGTAGCGACCCCGGACGCCGAGACGAGCACGTGACACCACTGTCTCCCTGTCTATCTTAGGGTCACGCTAGTCAAGGCGGACATCATCGCGGTACCGACAACGGACGCCGAGACGAGCACGTGACACCACTAGCACCCTGTCTATCTTAGGGTTACGCGAGTCGAGGCGGACGTCGTCGCGGTAGCAACGACGGACGCCAAGACGAGCATGTGACACCACTGCCACTATGTCTTAGCGTAACGTGAGTCAAGCCTGACGTCGTTGCGGTACCGATGGGACGCCAAGACGAGCACGTGACACCACTGCCACCCTGTCTTAGCGCAACTCGAGTTGAGGCGGATGTCATCGCGGTAGCGACGAGGGGCGCCGAGACGAGCATGTGACACCACTTTCACCCTGTCTATCTTAGGGTTACGCGAGTCGAGGCGGACATCATCGTGGTAGCAACGACGGAAGCCGAGACGAGCACGTGACACCACTACCACCCTGTCTATCTTAGGGTTACGCGAGTCGAGGCGGACATCGTCGCGGTAGTGGTGACGGACGCCGAGACGAGCACGTGACACCACTGCCACCCTGTCTTATCGTAACGCGAGTCGAGGCGGACATCATCGCGGTAGCGACGACGGATGCCAAGATGAGCAAGTGCACCAGTGCCACCCTATCTATCTCAGGGTTACGCGAGTTGAGGCGGACATCGTCGCGATAGCGACGACGGACGCCAAGACGAGCACGTGACACCAATGCCACCCTGTCTTAGTGTAACACGAGTCGAGGCGGATGTCGTCGCGGTAGAGACGACGGATGCCGAGAGGAGCACGTGACACAACTGCCACCCTGTCTATCTTAGGGTTACGCGAGTCGAGGCGGACGTCGTCGCGGTAGCAACGACGGACGCCAAGACGAGCACGTGACACCACTGCCACTCTGTCTTAGCGTAACGCGAGTCAAGGCTGACGTCGTTGCGGTAGCGACGGGACGCCAAGACGAGCACGTGACACCACTGCCACCCTGTCTTAGCGCAACACGAGTCGAGGCGGACGTCATCGCGGTAGCGACGACGGACACCGAGACGAGCACGTGACACCACTATCACAGTGTCTATCTTAGGGTTACGCGAGTCGAGGCGGACGTCGTGATGGTTGCAACGACGGACGCCGAGACGAGCACGTGACACCACTGCCACCCTGTCTATCTTAGGGCTACGCGAGTTGAGGCGGACGTCGTCGCGGTAGCGGTGACGGACGCCGAGACGAGCACGTGACACCACTGCCAACCTGTCTTAGCGTAAGGCGAGTCGAGGCGGACGTCGTCGCGGTAGCGACGACAGACACAGAGACGAGCATGTGACACCACTGCCACCCTGTCTTAGCGTAATGCGAGTTGAGGCGGACGTCGTCGCGATAGCGACGATGGACGTCGAGACGAGCACGTGACACCACTGCAACCCTGTCTATCTTAGGGTTATGCGAGTCGAGGCGGACATCGTCGCAGTAGCGACGAAGGACACCGAGACAAGCACGTGACACCACTGGCTCCCTGTCTATCTTAGGGTCACGCTAGTCGAGGCGGACATCGTCGCGGTACCGACAACGGACGCCGAGACGAGCACGTGACACCACTACCACCCTGTCTACCTTAGGGTTACGCGAGTCGAGGCGGACGTCATCGCGGTAGCGACGACGGACGCCGAGACGAGCACATGACACCACTGCCACCCTGTCTTAGCGTAACGTGAGTCGAGGCGGACATCGTCGCAGTAGCGACGACGGACACCGAGACGAACACTTGACACCACTGCCACCCTGTCTATCTTGGGGTTATGCTCCTCTCGGCGGACGTCGTCACGATAGCGATGACGGATGCCGAGACGAGCACGTGACACCACTACCACCTTGTCTTAGCATAACACAAGTCGAGGCGGATGTCGTCGCGGTAGCGATGACGGACGCCGAGACGAGCACGTGACACCACTGTCACCCTATCTATCTTAGAGTCACGCTAGTCGAGGCGGACGTCATCGCGGTAGCGACAACGGACGCCGAGACGAGCATGTGACACAACTGCCACCTTGTCTATCTTAGGGTTACGCGAGTCGAGGTGGACATCGTCGCCGTAGCAACGACGGACGCCAAGACGAGCACGTGACACCACTGCCACTTTGTCTTAGCGTAACGCGAGTCAAGGCTGACGTTGTTGCGGTAGCGACGGGACGCCAAGACGAGCACGTGACACCACTGCCACCCTGTCTTAGCGCAACGCAAGTCGAGGCGGACGTCGTCGCGGTAGCTACGACGGATGCCGAGACGAGCACGTGACACCACTGTCACCTGTCTATCTTAGGGTTACGCGAGTCGAGGCGGACGTCGTCGTGGTAGCAACGACGGACACCGAGATGAGCTCGTGACACCACTGCCACCCTGTCTATCTTTGGGTTACGCGAGTCGAGGCGGACATCGTCTCGGTAGCGGTGACAGACGCCGAGACGAGCACGTGACACCACTGCCACACTATCTTATCGTAACGCGAGTCGAGGCGGACGTCGTCGCGGTAGCGACGACGGATGCCGAGACGAGCATGTGACACCAGTGCCACCCTATGTATCTTAGGGTTACGTGAGTCGAGGCGGACGTCGTCGCGATAGCGACGACGGACGCCAAGACGAGCACGTGACACCACTGCCACCCTGTCTATCTTAGGGTTACGCGAGTCGAGGCGGACGTCATCGCGGTAGCGATGACGGACGCCGAGACGAGCACGTGACACTACTGCCACCCTCTCTTAGCTTAACGTGAGTCGAGGCGGACGTCGTCGCGGTAGCGACGACGGAAGCCGAGACGAGCACGTGACACCACTGCCACCCTGTTTTATCGTAACGCGAGTCGAGGCGGACGTCGTCGTGGTAGTGACGACGGACGCCGAGACGAGCATGTCACACTAGTGCCACCCTGTCTATCTTAGGGTAATGCGAGTCGAGGCGGACGTCGTCGCGGTAGCGACGACTGACGCCGAGACGGGCACGTGACACCACTGCCACCCTGTCTTATCGTAACGCGAATCGAGGCGGACGTCGTCGCGGTAGCGACGACGGACGCCGAGACGAGCACGTGGCACCACAGCCACCCTGTATTAGCGTAACGCGAGTCAAGGCGGACGTCGTCGCGGTAGCTACGACGGACGCTAAGATGAGCATGTGAGATCAATGCCACCCAGTCTATCTTAGGGTTATGCGAGTCGAGGCGAACATCGTCGCGGTAGCGACTACGGACACCGAGACGAGCACGTGACACCACTGCCACCCTGTCTTAGTGTAACGCGAGTCGAGGCGGACGTCGTCGGGGTAGCAACGACGGACGCCGAGACGAGCACGTGACACCACTGCCACCCTGTCTTAGTGTAACGCGAGTCGAGGCGGACGTCGTCGTGGTAGCGACGACGGACGCCGAGACGAGCACGTGACACCACTGTCACCCTGCCTATCTTAGGGTTACGCGAGTCGAGGCGGACGTCGTTGTGGTAGCAACGACGGACGCCGAGACAAGCACGTGATACCACTGCCACCCTGTCTATCTTAGGGTTACGCGAGTCGAGGCGGACGTCGTCGCGGTAGTGGTGACGGATGCCGAGACGAGCATGTGACACCACTGCCACCCTGTCTTATCGTAACGTGAGTCGAGGCGGACGTCGTTGCGGTAGCGACGACGGATGCCAAGACAAGAAAGTGACACCAGTGCCACCCTATCTATCTTAGGGTTACGCGAGTTGAGGCGGACATCATCGCGATAGTGACGACGGACGCCAAGACGAGCACGTGACAGCACTGCCACCCTGTCTTAGCGTAACACAACTCGAGGCGGACATCGTCGTCGGACGGACACCGAGACGAGCATGTGACACCACTGCCACCCTGTCTATCTTACGGTTACGCGAGTCGAGGCGGACGTCATCGCGGTCGCGAGAATGGACGCCAAGATGAGCACGTGACACTACTGCCACCCTGTCTTAGCATAACGCGAGTCGAGGCGGACGTCATCGCGGTAGCAACGACGGAAGCCGAGACGAGCACGTGACACCACTGCCACCCTGTCTTATCGTAACACGAATCGAGGCGGACGTCGTCGCGGTAGCGACGACGGACGCCAAGACGAGCACGTGACACCACTGCCACCCTGTCTTAGCGTAACGTGAGTCGAGGCGGACGTCGTCGCGGTAGCTACGACGGACGCTGAGACGAGCATGTGAGATCAATGCCACCCAGTCTATCTTAGGGTTACGCGAGTCGAGGCGGACGTCGTCGCGGTAGCGACGACGGACGCCGAGACAAACACTTGACACCACTGCCACCCTGTCTATCTTGGGGTTATGTTCGTCTCGGCGGACGTCGTCACGATAGCGATGACGGACGCCGAGACGAGCACGTGACACCACTGCCACATTGTCTTAGCGTAACGCAAGTCGAGGCGGACGTCGTCGCGGTAGCGACGACGGACACCGAGACGAGCACGTGACACCACTGCCACCCTGTCTTAGTGTAACGCGAGTCGAGGCGGACGTCGTCGCGGTAGCGACGACGGACGCCGAGACAAGCACGTGACACCACTGCAACCCTGTCTATCTAAGGGTTATGCGAGTCGAGCCGGACGTCGTCGCGGTAGCGACGCCGGACGCCGAGACGAGCACATGACACCACTGTCTCCCTGTCTATCTTAGGGTCACGCTAGTCGAGGCGGATGTCGTCGCGGTACCGACAACGGACGCCGAGACGAGTACGTGACACCACTACCACCCTGTCTATCTTTGAGTTACGCGAGTCGAGGCGGACGTCGTCGCGGTAGCGACGACGGACGTCGAGACGAGCACGTGACATCACTGCCACCCAGTCTATCTTAGGGTTACGCGAGTCGAGGCGGACATCGTCGCTGTAGCGACAACGGACGCCGAGAGGAGCACGTGACACCACTGCCACCCTGTCTTTGTGTAAAGCGAGTCGAGGCGGACGTCGTCGCGGTAGCGATGACGGACACCGAGACAAGCACGTGACACCACTGCCACCTTGTCTTAGCGTAACACAAGTCGAGGCGGACGTCGTCGCAGTAGCGATGACGAATGCCGAGACGAGCACGTGACACCACTGCAACCCTGTCTATCTTAGGGTAAAGCGAGTGGAGGCGGACGTCGTCGCAGTAGCGATGACGAATGCCGAGACGAGCACGTGACACCACTGCAACCCTGTCTATCTAAGGGTTATGCGAGTCGAGGCGGACGTCGTCGCGGTAGCGACGCCGGACGCCGAGACGAGCACATGACACCACTGTCTCCCTGTCTGTCTTAGGGTAACGCTAGTCGAGGCGGACGTCATCGCGGTACCGACAACGGACGCCCAGACGAGTACGTGACACCACTACCACCCTGTCTATCTTAGGGTTACGCGAGTCGAGGCGGACACCGTCGCGGTAGCGACGACCAACGCCGAGGCGAGCACATGACACCACTGCCACCCTGTCTTTGCGTAACAGGAGTCAAGGCTGACCTCGTCGCGATAGCGACGACGGACGCCGAGACGAGCACGTGACATCACTGCCACCCAGTCTATCTTAGGGTTACGCGAGTCGAGGCGGACATCGTCGCGGTACCGACAACGGACGCCGAGATGAGCACGTGACACCACTGCCACCCTGCCTTAGTGTAACGCGAGTCGAGGTGGACGTCGTCGCGGTAGCGACGACGGACGCCGACACGAACACTTGACACCACTGCCACTCTGTCTTAGCGTAACGTGAGTCAAGGCTGACGTCGTTGTGGTACCGATGGGACGCCAAGACGAGCACGTGACACCACTGCCACCCAGTCTTAGTGCAACTCGAGTCGAGGCGGACGTCGTCGCGGTAGCGACGACGGACGCCGAGACGAGCACGTGACACCACTGTCACCCTGTCTATCTTAGGGTTACGCGAGTCGAGGCGGACGTCGTCGTGGTAGCAACGACGCACGCCGATACAAGCACGTGACACCACTGCCACCCTATCTATCTTAGGGTTATGCGAGTCGAGGCGGACGTCGTCGCGGTCGTGGTGACGGATGCCGAGACGAGCATGTGACACCACTGCCACCCTGTCTTAGCGTAACACAACTCGAGGCGGACATCGTCGTCGAACGGACACCGAGACGAGCATGTGACACCACTGCCACCCTGTCTATCTTACGCTTACTCGAGTCGAGGCGACGTCATCGCGGTCGCACGAATGGACGCAAGACGAGCACGTGACACCACTGCCACCCTGTTTTATCGTAACGCGAGTCGAGGCGGACGTCGTCGCGGTAGTGACGACGGACGCCGAGACGAGCACGTCACACCAGTGCCACCCTGTCTATCTTAGGGTAATGCGAGTCGAGGCGAACGTCGTCACGGTAGCGACGACTGATGCCGAGACAGGCACGTGACACCACTGCCACCCTGTCTTATCGTAACACGAATCGAGGCGGACGTCGTCGCGGTAGCGACGACGGACGCCGAGACGAGCACGTGACACCATTGCCACCGTGGCTTAGCGTAACGTGAGTCGAGGCGGACGTCGTCGCGGTAGCTACGACGGACGCTGAGACGAGCATGTGAGATCAATGCCACCCAGTCTATCTTAGGGTTACGCGAGTCGAGGCGGACGTCGTCGCGGTAGCGACGACGGACGCCGAGACGAACACTTGACACCACTGCCACCCTGTCTATCTTGGGGTTATGCTCGTCTCGGCGGACATCGTCACGATAGCGATGACGGACGCCGAGACGAGCACGTGACACCACTGCCACCTTGTCTTAGCGTAACGCAAGTCGAGGCGGACGTCGTCGCGGTAGCGACGACGGACACCGAGACGAGCACGTGACACCACTGCCACCCTGTCTTAGTGTAATGCGAGTCGAGGCGGACGTCGTCGCGGTAGCGACGACGGACGCCGAGACAAGCACGTGACACCACTGCAACCCTGTCTATCTAAGGGTTATGCGAGTCGAGGCGGACGTCGTCGCGGTAGCGACGCCGGACGCCGAGACGAGCACATGACACCACTGTCTCCCTGTCTATCTTAGGGTCACGCTAGTCGAGGCGGATGTCGTCGTGGTACCGACAACGGACGCCGAGACGAGTACATGACACCACTACCACCCTGTCTATCTTTGAGTTACGCGAGTCGAGGCGGACGTCGTCGCGGTAGCGACGACGGACGCCGAGACGAGCACGTGACATCACTGCCACCCAATCTATCTTAGGGTTACGCGAGTCGAGGCGGACATCGTCGCTGTAGCGACAACGGACGCCGAGAGGAGCACGTGACACCACAACCACCATGCCTTAGTGTAACGCGAGTCGAGGCGGACGTCGTCACGGTAGCGACGACGGACTCCGAGCCGAACACTTCACACCACTGCCACCCTGTCTATCTTGGGGTTAAGCTCGTCTAGGCGGACGACGTCGTGATAGCGACGACGGACGCCGAGACAAGCACGTGACACCACTGCCACCCTGTCTTATCGTAACGCGAGTCGAGGCGGACGTCGTCGCAGTAGCGACGACGGATGCCAAGACAAGAAAGTGACACCAGTGCCACCCTATCTATCTTAGGGTTACGCGAGTTGAGGCGGACATCATCGCGATAGTGACGACGGACGCCAAGACGAGCACGTGACAGCACTGCCACCCTGTCTTAGCGTAACACAACTCGAGGCGGACATCGTCGTCGGACGGACACCGAGACGAGCATGTGACACCACTGCCACCCTGTCTATCTTACGGTTACGCGAGTCGAGGCGGACGTCATCGCGGTCGCGAGAATGGACGCCAAGACGAGCACGTGACACTACTGCCACCCTGTCTTAGCATAACGCGAGTCGAGGCGGACGTCATCGCGGTAGGAACGACGGAAGCCGAGACCAGCACGTGACACCACTGCCACCCTGTTTTATCGTAACGCGAGTCGAGGCGGACGTCGTCGCGGTAGTGACGACGGACGCCGAGACGAGCACGTCACACCAGTGCCACCCTGTCTATCTTAGGGTAATGCGAGTCGAGGCGAACGTCGTCACGGTAGCGACGACTGATGCCGAGACAGGCACGTGACACCACTGCCACCCTGTCTTATCGTAACACGAATCGAGGCGGACGTCGTCGCGGTAGCGACGACGGACGCCAAGACGAGCACGTGACACCACTGCCACCCTGTCTTAGCGTAACGTGAGTCGAGGCGGACGTCGTCGCGGTAGCTACGACGGACGCTGAGACGAGCATGTGAGATCAATGCCACCCAGTCTATCTTAGGGTTACGCGAGTCGAGGCGGACCTCGTCGCGGTAGCGACGACGGACGCCGAGACAAACACTTGACACCACTGCCACCCTGTCTATCTTGGGGTTATGTTCGTCTCGGCGGACGTCGTCACGATAGCGATGACGGACGCCGAGACGAGCACGTGACACCACTGCCACCTTGTCTTAGCGTAACGCAAGTCGAGGCGGACGTCGTCGCGGTAGCGACGACGGACACCAAGACGAGCACGTGACACCACTGCCACCCTGTCTTAGTGTAACGCGAGTCGAGGCGGACGTCGTCGCGGTAGCGACGACGGACGCCGAGACAAGCACGTGACACCACTGCAACCCTGTCTATCTAAGGGTTATGCGAGTCGAGGCGGACGTCGTCGCGGTAGCGACGCCGGACGCCGAGACGAGCACATGACACCACTGTCTCCCTGTCTATCTTAGGGTCACGCTAGTCGAGGCGGATGTCGTCGCGGTACCGACAACGGACGCCGAGACGAGTACGTGACACCACTACCACCCTGTCTCTCTTTGAGTTACGCGAGTCGAGGCGGACGTCGTCGCGGTAGCGACGACGGACGCCGAGACGAGCACGTGACATCACTGCCACCCAGTCTATCTTAGGGTTACGCGAGTCGAGGCGGACATCGTCGCTGTAGCGACAACGGACGCCGAGAGGAGCACGTGACACCACTGCCACCATGCCTTAGTGTAACGCGAGTCGAGGCGGACGTCGTCACGGTAGCGACGACGGACTCCGAGACGAACACTTCACACCACTGCCACCCTGTCTATCTTGGTGTTAAGCTCGTCTAGGCGGACGACGTCGTGATAGCGACGACAGACGCCGAGACAAGCACGTGACACCACTGCCACCCTGTCTTTGTGTAAAGCGAGTCGAGGCGGACGTCGTCGCGGTAGCGATGACGGACACCGAGACAAGCACGTGACACCACTGCCACCTTGTCTTAGCGTAACACAAGTCGAGGCGGACGTCGTCGCAGTAGCGATGACGAATGCCGAGACGAGCACGTGACACCACTGCAACCCTGTCTATCTTAGGGTAACGCGAGTGGAGGCGGACGTCGTCGCAGTAGCGATGACGAATGCCGAGACGAGCACGTGACACCACTGCAACCCTGTCTATCTAAGGGTTATGCGAGTCGAGGCGGACGTCGTCGCGGTAGCGACGCCGGACGCCGAGACGAGCACATGACACCACTGTCTCCCTGTCTGTCTTAGGGTAACGCTAGTCGAGGCGGACGTCATCGCGGTACCGACAACGGACGCCGAGACGAGTACGTGACACCACTACCACCCTGTCTATCTTAGGGTTACGCGAGTCGAGGCGGACATCGTCGCGGTAGCGACGACCAACGCCGAGGCGAGCACGTGACACCACTGCCACCCTGTCTTTGCGTAACAGGAGTCAAGGCTGACATCGTCGCGATAGCGACGACGGACGCCGAGACGAGCACGTGACATCACTGCCACCCAGTCTATCTTAGGGTTACGCGAGTCGAGGCGGACATCGTCGCGGTACCGACAACGGACGCCGAGATGAGCACGTGACACCACTGCCACCCTGCCTTAGTGTAACGCGAGTCGAGGTGGACGTCGTCGCGGTAGCGACGACGGACGCCGACACGAACACTTGACACCACTGCCACTCTGTCTTAGCGTAACGTGAGTCAAGGCTGACGTCGTTGTTGGTACACCGATCGGGATAAACGCCAAATACTAGCACGGGACACCAGACTGTCACCCTGTCGTGTAGTGCAACCTCGTCAAGTCGAGGCGGACGTCGTCGCGGTAGCGACGACGGACGCCGAGACGAGCACGTGACACCACTGTCACCCTGTCTATCTTAGGGTTACGCGAGTCGAGGCGGACGTCGTCGTGGTAGCAACGACGCACGCCGATACAAGCACGTGACACCACTGCCACCCTGTCTATCTTAGGGTTACGCGAGTCGAGGCGGACGTCGTCGCGGTAGTGGTGACGGATGCCGAGACGAGCATGTGACACCACTGCCACCCTGTCTTATCGTAACGCGAGTCGAGGCGGACGTCGTCGCGGTAGCGACGACGGATGCCGAGACCAGAAAGTGACACCAGTGCCACCCTATCTATCTTAGGGTTACGCGAGTCAAGGCGGATGTCATCGCGGTAGCGACGACGGACGCCGAGACGAGCACGTGACACCACTGCCACCCTGGCTTAGCGTAACGTGAGTCGAGGCGGACGTCGTCGCGGTAGCTACGACGGACGCTGAGACGAGCATGTGAGATCAATGCCACCCAGTCTATCTTAGGGTTACGCGAGTCGAGGCGGACGTCGTCGCGGTAGCGACGACGGACGCCGAGACGAACACTTGACACCACTGCCACCCTGTCTATCTTGGGGTTATGCTCGTCTCGGCGGACGTCGTCACGATAGCGATGACGGACGCCGAGACGAGCACGTGACACCACTGCCACCTTGTCTTAGCGTAACGCAAGTCGAGGCGGACGTCGTCGCGGTAGCGACGATGGACACCGAGACGAGCACGTGACACCACTGCCACCCTGTCTTAGTGTAATGCGAGTCGAGGCGGACGTCGTCGCGGTAGCGACGACGGACGCCGAGACAAGCACGTGACACCACTGCAACCCTGTCTATCTAAGGGTTATGCGAGTCGAGGCGGACGTCGTCGCGGTAGCGACGCCGGACGCCGAGACTAGCACATGACACCACTGTCTCCCTGTCTATCTTAGGGTCACGCTAGTCGAGGCGGATGTCGTCGCGGTACCGACAACGGACGCCGAGACGAGTACGTGGCACCACTACCACCCTGTCTATCTTTGAGTTACGCGAGTCGAGGCGGACGTCGTCGCGGTAGCGACGACGGACGCCGAGACGAGCACGTGACATCACTGCCACCCAGTCTATCTTAGGGTTACGTGAGTCGAGGCGGACATCGTCGCTGTAGCGACAACGGACGCCGAGAGGAGCACGTGACACCACTGCCACCATGCCTTAGTGTAACGCGAGTTGAGGCGGACGTCGTCACGGTAGCGACGACGGACTCCGAGACGAACACTTCACACCACTGCCACCCTGTCTATCTTAGGGTTAAGCTCGTCTAGGCGGACGACGTCGTGATAGCGACGACGGACACCGAGACAAGCACGTGACACCACTGCCACCCTGTCTTTGTGTAAAGCGAGTCGAGGCGGACGTCGTCGCGGTAGCGATGACGGACACCGAGACAAGCACGTGACACCACTGCCACCTTGTCTTAGCGTAACACAAGTCGAGGCGGACGTCGTCGCAGTAGCGATGACGAATGCCGAGACGAGCATGTGACACCACTGCAACCCTGTCTATCTTAGGGTAACGCGAGTGGAGGCGGACGTCGTCGCAGTAGCGATGACGAATGCCGAGACGAGCACGTGACACCACTGCAACCCTGTCTATCTTAGGGTTACGTGAGTCGAGGCGGATGTCATCGCGGTAGCGACGACGGACGTTGAGACGAGCACGTGACAAAACTGTGACCCTGTCTATCTTAGGGTTATGCGAGTCGAGGCGGACGTCGTCGCGGTAGCAACGACGGACGGCAAGACGAGCACGTGACACCACTGCCACTCTGTCTTAGCGTAACGCGAGTCAAGGCTGACGTCGTTGCGGTAGCGACGGGACGCCAAGACGAGCACGTGACACCACTGCCACCCTGTCTTAGCGCAATGCGAGTCGAGAAAAATGTCATCGCGGTAGCGACGGCGGACGCCGAGACGAGCACGTGACACCACTGTCACCCTGTCTTAGTGTAACGCGAGTCGAGGCGGACGTCGTCGCGGTAGCGAGGACGGACGCCGAGACAAGCACGTGACACCACTGCAACCCTGTCTATCTAAGGGTTATGCGAGTCGAGGCGGACGTCGTCGCGGTAGCGACGCCGGACCGCTGAGACGAGCACATGACCACTGTCTCCCTGTTCTATCTTAGGTCACGCTAGTCGAGTCGGAACGGCAATCGCTGGTACGCGACAACGGAACGCCGAGACAAGTACGTGACACACTACCACCCTGTCTATCTAGGGTTACGCGAGTCGAGGCGGACAATCGTCGCGGTACCGACCAACGCCGAGACGAGCACCGTGACACCACTGCCACCCTGTCTTTTGCGTAACAGGAGTCAAGGCTGACATCATCCGCGATAGCGACGACGGACGCCGAGACGAGCACGGACATCACGGCCACCCATCTATCTTGGGGTTACGCGAGTCGAGGCGGACATCGTCGCGTTACCGACAACGACGCCGAGACGAGCACGTACCCCCACTGCCACCCCTGCCTTAGTGTAATGCGAGTCGAGGTGGACGTCGTCGCGGTAGCGACGACGGACGCCGGACGAATACTTGACACCACTGCCACCCTCTTCTATCTTGGGGGTTAAGTCGTCTAGGCGGATGTTGTTTGTGATAGCGACGACGGACGCCGAACAACGCACGTGACACCATGCCACCCTGTCTTTGGTGTAAAGCGAGTCGAGGCGGACGTTCGTCGCGGTAGCGACGACGGACACCGATACAAGCACGTGACACCACTGCCACCTTGTCTTAGCGTAACACGAGTCGACGCGGACGTCGTCGCGGTAGCTACGACGAACCCCGAGACGAGCACGTTGACCCACTTGCAACCGTCTATCTTAGGGTAACGCGAGTCGAGGCGGTCATCGTCGCAGTAGCGACGACGAATGCTGAGACGAGCACGTGACAACCACTGCACACCTGTCTATCTTAGGGTTTACGCAAGTCGAGGTGGATGTCATCGCGGTAGCGACGTGACGCCGAGACGAGCACGTGACACCACTACCACCCTGTCTCTCTTAAGGTTACGGAGTTCGAGGCGACGTCGTCGCGGTAAAAACACGCGGACGCCAGACGAGCACGTGACACCACTACTGCCACTCTTCTTAGCGAAACGTGAGGTCAAGGCTGACGTCGTTGCGGTAACCCCAAAGATGGGCGCCAGACGAGCACGTGACACCACTGCACCCCTATCTTAGCGCAACTCGAGTCGAGGCGGACCGTCATCCGCGGTAGCGACGACGGACGCCGAGACGAGCACTGACCACCCTGTCAACCCTGTCTATGTTGGTTTACGCGAGTCGAGTCGGACGTCGTCGTGGTAGCACGACGGACGCCGCGAGACATCACGTGACACCACTGCCACCCCTGTCTATCTTAGGGTTACGCGATCGAGGCGGACGTCGTCGCGGTAGTGGTGACGGATGCCGAGACAGCATGTGACAACCACTGCCAGCCTGTCTTATCGTAACGCGAGTCGATGCAGCAGAACGTCGTCGCGGTAGCGATGACGATGTCCGAGACAAGCAAGTGACACCAATTGCCACCCTATCTACTTAGGGTTACGCGAATTGAGGCGGACATCGTCGCGATAGTGACGACGGACGCCAAGACAGCACTGACACGCTTGCCTACCCTGTCTTATGCGTAACACAAGTCGATGCGGACATCGTCGTCGGACGGACACCGAGACGAGCATGTGACACCCACTGCAGACTCTGTCTATCTTAGGGTTATCTCGAGTCGAGGCGTACGTCATCGCGGTCGCGACAAGGACCGCCGAGTCATCACGTGACACTGATTACTGCGGCAACCCTGGTCCTAGCATAAACGCGAGTCGAGGCGGACGCATCGCTGTATCAACGACGGAGCCGAGACGAGCGTGACACACTCGCCACCACTGTTTTAATCGTAACCTAGTCGATGGTCGGACTCTCGCGGTAGTACGTACGTGACCCGAGACGAGCACGTCACACCATGTTGCCACCCTGTCTACTTAGAGTGTTAATGCAGAAGAGGCGAACGTTCGTCCAACGGTAGCGACGACTGATGCCGGAACGGCATGTGACCCCTTCCAAAAAAAAAAAACCTGTCTTATCGTAGACCACGATCAGCGGACGTCGTCGCGGTAGCGATCAACGGACGTCCGAGACGAGCACGTTACACCCTGCCACCCTGTGCTTAGCGTAACGTAGTCGAGTCGACGTCGTTCGCGGTAGCCTACCGTGACGCTGAGACGAAGCACATGACCACCATCAACTGCCAACCCCTGTCCTTAGCGTAACGCGAGTCGAGGCGGACGTCGTCGCGGTAGAGACGACGGACACCGAGACGATCACGTGACACCACTGCCACCCTGTCTTAGTGTAACGCGAGTCGAGGCGGACGTCGTCGCGGTAGCGAGGACGGACGCCGAGACAAGCACGTGACACCACTGCAACCCTGTCTATCTAAGGGTTATGCGAGTCGAGGCGGACGTCGTCGCGGTAGCGACGCCGGACGCTGAGACGAGCACATGACACCACTGTCTCCCTGTCTATCTTAGGGTAACGCTAGTCGAGGCGGACGGCATCGCGGTACCGACAACGGACGCCGAGACAAGTACGTGACACCACTACCACCCTGTCTATCTTAGGGTTACGCGAGTCGAGGCGGACATCGTCGCGGTAGCGACGACCAACGCCGAGACGAGCACGTGACACCACTGCCACCCTGTCTTTGCGTAACAGGAGTCAAGGCTGACATCATCGCGATAGCGACGACGGACGCCGAGACGAGCACGTGACATCACTGCCACCCAATCTATCTTGGGGTTACGCGAGTCGAGGCGGACATCGTCGCGGTACCGACAACGGACGCCGAGACGAGCACGTGACCCCACTGCCACCCTGCCTTAGTGTAACGCGAGTCGAGGTGGACGTCGTCGCGGTAGCGACGACGGACGCCGAGACGAATACTTGACACCACTGCCACCCTCTCTATCTTGGGGTTAAGCTCGTCTAGGCGGATGTTGTTGTGATAGCGACGACGGACGCCGAGACAAGCACGTGACACCACTGCCACCCTGTCTTTGTGTAAAGCGAGTCGAGGCGGACGTCGTCGCGGTAGCGACGACGGACACCGAGACAAGCACGTGACACCACTGCCACCTTGTCTTAGCGTAACACGAGTCGACGCGGACGTCGTCGCGGTAGCGACGACGAACCCCGAGACGAGCACGTGACACCACTGCAACCCTGTCTATCTTAGGGTAACGCGAGTCGAGGCGGTCATCGTCGCAGTAGCGACGACGAATGCTGAGACGAGCACGTGACACCACTGCAACCCTGTCTATCTTAGGGTTACGCAAGTCGAGGTGGATGTCATCGCGGTAGCGACGATGGACGCCGAGACGAGCACGTGACACCACTACCACCCTGTCTATCTTAAGGTTACGCGAGTCGAGGCGGACGTCGTCGCGGTAGCAACGACGGACGCCAAGACGAGCACGTGACACCACTGCCACTCTGTCTTAGCGTAACGTGAGTCAAGGCTGACGTCGTTGCGGTACCGATGGGACGCCAAGACGAGCACGTGACACCACTGCCACCCTATCTTAGCGCAACTCGAGTCGAGGCGGACGTCGTCGTGGTAGCAACGACGGACGCCGAGACAAGCACGTGACACCACTGCCACCCTGTCTATCTTAGGGTTACGCGAGTCGAGGCGGACGTCGTCGCGGTAGTGGTGACGGATGCCGAGACGAGCATGTGACACCACTGCCAGCCTGTCTTATCGTAACGCGAGTCGAGGCGGACGTCGTCGCGGTAGCGATGACGTATGCCGAGACAAGCAAGTGACACCAGTGCCACCCTATCTATCTTAGGGTTACGCGAGTTGAGGCGGACATCGTCGCGATAGTGACGACGGACGCCAAGACGAGCACGTGACAGCACTGCCACCCTGTCTTAGCGTAACACAAGTCGAGGCGGACATCGTCGTCGGACGGACACCGAGACGAGCATGTGACACCACTGCCAACCTGTCTATCTTAGGGTTACGCGAGTCGAGGCGGACGTCATCGCGGTCGCGACAATGGACGCCGAGACGAGCACGTGACACTACTGCCACCCTGTCTTAGCATAACGCGAGTCGAGGCGGACGTCATCGCGGTAGCAACGACGGAAGCCGAGACGAGCACGTGACACCACTGCCACCCTGTTTTATCGTAACGCGAGTCGAGGCGGACGTCGTCGCGGTAGTGACGACGGACGCCGAGACGAGCACGTCACACCAGTGCCACCCTGTCTATCTTAGGGTAATGCGAGAAGAGGCGAACGTCGTCATGGTAGCGACGACTGATGCCGAGACGGGCACGTGACACCACTGCCACCCTGTCTTATCGTAACACGAATCGAGGCGGACGTCGTCGCGGTAGCGACAACGGACGCCGAGACGAGCACGTGACACCACTGCCACCCTGTCTTAGCGTAACGTGAGTCGAGGCGGACGTCGTCGCGGTAGCTACGACGGACGCTGAGACGAGCATGTGAGATCAATGCCACCCAGTCTATCTTAGGGTTACGCGAGTCGAGGCGGACGTCGTCGCGGTAGCGACGACGGACGCCAAGACGAACACTTGACACCACTGCCACCCTGTCTATCTTGGGGTTATGCTCGTCTCGGCGGACGTCGTCACGATAGCGATGACGGACGCCGAGACGAGCACGTGACACCACTGCCACCTTGTCTTAGCGTAACGCAAGTCGAGGCGGACGTTGTCGCGGTAGCGACGACGGAAGACGAGACGAGCACGTGACACCACTGCCACCCTGTTTTATCGTAACACGAGTCGAGGCGGACGTCGTCGCGGTAGTGACGACGGACGCCGCGACGAGCACGTCAGACCAGTGCCATCCTATCTATCTTACGGTAACGCGAGTCGAGGCGGACGTCGTCGCGGTAGCGACGACTGACGTCGAGACGGGCACGTGACACCACTGCCACCCTGTCTTATCGTAATGCGAGTCGAGGCGGACGTCGTTGCGGTAGCGACGACGGACGCCGGGACGAGCACGTGACACCACTGCCACCCTGTCTTAGCGTAACGCGAGTCGAGGCGGATGTCGTCGCGGTAGCTACGACGGACGCTGAGACAAGCATTTGAGATCAATGCCACCCAGTCTATCTTAGGGTTACGCGAGTCGAGGCGGACGTCGTCGCGGTAGCGGCGACAGACCTGGAGACAAGCACATGACACCACTGCCATCCTGTCTTAGAGTAACGCGAGTCGAGGTGGACGTCGTCGCGGTAGCGACGACGGACGCCGAGACGAACACTTGACACCACTGCCACCCTGTCTATCTTGGGGTTATGCTCGTCTCGGTGGACGTCGTCACGATAGCGACGACGGACGCTGAGACGAGCACGTGACACCACTGCCACCTTGTCTTAGCGTAACACGAGTCGAGGCGGATGTCGTCGCGGTAGCGACGATGGATGCCGAGACGAGCACGTGACACCACTGTCACCCTGTCTATCTTAGAATCACGCTAGTCGAGGCGGACGTCGTCGCGGTAGCGACAATGGACGCCGAGACGAGCACGTGACACAACTTCCACCCTGTCTATCTTAGGGTTACGCGAGTCGAGGCGGACGTCATCGCGGTAGTAACGACGGACGCCAAGACGAGCACGTGACACCACTGCCACTCTGTCTTAGTGTAACGCGAGTCAAGGCTGACGTCGTTGCGGTAGCGACGGGACGCCAAGACGAGCACGTGACACCACTGCCACCCTGTCTTAGCGCAACGCGAGTCGAGACGGACGTCATCGCGGTAGCGACGACGGACGCCGAGACGAGCACGTGACACCACTGTCACCCTGTCTATCTTAGGGTTACGCGAGTCGAGGCGGACGTCGTCATGGTTGCAACGACGGACGCCAGGACGAGCACGTGACACCACTGCCACCCTGTCTATCTTAGGGTTACGCGAGTTGAGGCAGACATCGTCGCGGTAGCGGTGACGGACGCCGAGACGAGCACGTGACACCACTGCCACCCTGTCTTATCGTAACGCGAGTCAAGGCGGACGTCGTCGCGGTAGCGATGACGGATGCCGAGACGAGCACGTGACACCAGTGCCACCCTATGTATCTTAGGGTTACGCGAGTCGAGGCGGACATCGTCGCGATAACGACAACGGACGGCAAGACGAGCACGTGACACCACTGCCACCCTGTCTTAGCGTAACGCAAGTCGAGGCGGACGTCGTTGTCGGACGGACGCCGAGACGAGCACGTGACACCACTGCCATCCTATCTATCTTAGGGTTACGTGAGTCGAGGCGGACGTCGTTGTCGGACTGACGCCGAGACAAGCACGTGACACCACTGCCATCCTATCTATCTCAGGGTTACGTGAGTCGAGGCGGACGTCGTCGCGGTAGCGACGATGGACGCCGAGACGAGCACGTGACACTACTGCCACCCTGTCTTAGCGTAACGCGAGTCGAGGCGGACGTCGTCGCGGTAGCGACGACGGAAACCAAGACGAGCACGTGACACCACTGCCACCCTGTTTTATCGTAACGCGAGTCGAGGCGGACATCGTCACGGTAGTGATGACGGACGCCGAGACGAGCACCTCACACCAGTGCCACCCTGTCTATCTTAGGGTAACGCGAGTCGAGGCGGACGTCGTTGTGGTAGCGACGACTGACGCCGAGACGGGCACGTGACACCACTGCCACCGTGTCTTATCGTAACGTGAATCGAGGCGGACGTCGTCGCGGTAGCGACGACGGACGCCGAGACGAGCACGTGACACCACTGCCACCCTGTCTTAGCGTAATGCGAGTCGAGGCGGACGTCGTCGCGGTAGCTACGACGGACGCTGAGACGAGCATGTGAGATCAATGCCACCCATTCTATCTTAGGGTTACGCGAGTCGAGGAGGACATTGTCGCGGTAGCTACGACGGACACCGAGACGAGCACGTGACATCACTGTCACCCTGTCTTAGCGTAACGCGAGTCGAGGTGGACGTCGTCGCGGTAGCGGCGATTGACGCCGAGACGAACACTTGACACGAGTGCCACCCTGTCTATCTTGGAGTTATGCTCGTCTCGGCGGACATCGTCACGATAGCGACGACGGATGCCGAGACGAGCACGTGACACCACTGCCACCTTGTCTTAGCGTAACACGAGTCGAGGCGGATGTCATCGCGGTAGCGACGACGGATGCCGAGACGAGCACGTGACACCACTGCCACTCTGTCTTAGCGGAACGCGAGTCAAGGCTGACGTCGTTGCGGTAGCGACGGGACGCCAAGACGAGCACGTGACACTACTGCCACCCTGTCTTAGCGCAACGCGAGTCGAGGAAAACGTCATCGCGGTAGCGACGGCGGACGCCGAGACGAGCACGTGACACCACTGTCACCCTGTCTATCTTAGGGTTACGCGAGTCGAGGCGGACGTCGTCGTGGTAGCAACGATGGATGCTGAGACGAGCACGTGACACCACTGCCACCCTGTCTATTTTAGGGTTACGCGAGTCGAGGCGGACGTCGTCGCGGTAGCGGTGACGGACGCCGAGACAAGCACGTGGCACCACTGCCACCCTGTCTTATCGTAATGCGAGTCGAGGCGGGCGTCATCGTGGTAGCGATGACGGATGCCGAGACGAGCACGTGACACCAGCGCCACCCTATCTATCTTAGGGTTACGTGAGTCGAGGCGGACGTCATCGCGATAGCGACGACGGACGCCAAGACGAGGACGTGACACCACTGCCACCCTGTCTTAGCGTAAAGCAAGTCCAGGCGGCCGTCGTCGTCGGACGGACGCCGAGACGAGCACGTGACACCACTGTCACCATGTCCATCTTAGGGTTACGCGAGTCGAGGCGGACGTCGTTGTCGGACTGACGGCGAGATGAGCACGTGACACCACTGCCATCCTGTCTATCTCAGGGTTACGTGAGTCGAGGCGGACGTCGTCGCGGTAGCGACGATGGACGCCGAGACGAGCACGTGACACTACTGCCACCCTGTCTTAGCGTAACGTGAGTCGAGGCGGACGTCGTCGCGGTAGCGACGACGGAAGCCAAGACGAGCACGTGACACCACTGCCACCCTGTTTTATCGTAACGCGAGTCGAGGCGGACATCGTCACGGTAGTGATGACGGACGCCGAGACGAGCACCTCACACCAGTGCCACCCTATCTATCTTAGGGTAACGCGAGTCGAGGAGGACGTCGTTGTGGTTGCGACGACTGACGCCGAGACGGGCACGTGACACCACTGCCACCGTGTCTTATCATAACGTGAATCGAGGCGGACGTCGTCGCGGTAGCAACGACGGACGCCGAGACGAGCACGTGACACCACTGCCACCCTGTCTTAGCGTAATGCAAGTCGAGGCGGACGTCGTCGCGGTAGCTACGACGGACGCTGAGACGAGCATGTGAGATCAATGCCACCCAGTCTATCTTAGGGTTACGCGAGTCGAGGAGGACATCGTCGCGGTAGCTACGACGGACACCGAGACGAGCACGTGACATCACTGCCACCCTGTCTTAGCGTAACGCGAGTCGAGGTGGACGTCGTCGCGGTAGCGACGATGGACGCCGAGACGAACACTTGACACGAGTGCCACCCTGTCTATCTTGGGGTTATGCTCGTCTCGGTGGACATCGTCACGATAGCGACGACGGACGCCGAGACGAGCACGTGACACCACTGCAACCTTGTCTTAGCGTAACACGAGTCGAGGCGGATGTCATCGCGGTAGCGACGACGGATGCCGAGACGAGCACGTGACACCACTGTCACCCTGTTTATCATAGGGTTACACGAGTCGAGGCAGACGTCGTCGCGGTAGCAACGACAGACGCCAAGACGAGCACGTGACACCACTGCCACTCTGTCTTAGCGTAACGCGAGTCAAGGCTGACGTCGTTGCGGTAGCGATGGGACGCCAAGACGAGCACGTGACACCACTGCCACCCTGTCTTAGCGCAACGCGAGTCGAGGCGGACGTCGTCGCGGTAGCGACGACGGACTTCGAGATGAGCACGTGACACCACTGTCACCCTGTTTATCTTAGAGTTACGTGAGTCGAGGCGGATGTCGTCATGGTTGCAACGACGGACGCCGAGACGAGCACGTGACACCACTGCCACCCTGTCTATCTTAGGGTTACGCGAGTCGAGGTGGACGTCGTCGCTGTAGCGGTGACGGACGCCGAGACGAGCACGTGACACCACTGCCACCCTGTCTTATCGTAACGCGAGTCAAGGCGGACGTCGTCGCGGTAGCGACGATGGATGCCGAGATGAGCACGTGACACCAGTGCCACCCTATGTTTCTTAGGGTTACGCGAGTCGAGGCGGACGTCGTCGCGATAACGACGACGGACGGCAAGACGAGCTCGTGACACCACTGCCACCCTGTCTTAGCGTAACGCAAGTCGAGGCGGATGTCGTTGTCGGACGGACGCCGAGACGAGCACGTGACACCACTGCCATCCTATCTATCTTAGGGTTACGTGAGTCGAGGCGGACGTCGTCGCGGTAGTGACGATGGACGCCGAGACGAGCACGTGACACTACTGCCACCCTATCTTAGCGTAACGCGAGTCGAGGCGGATATCGTCGCGGTAGCAACGACGGAAGCCAAGACGACCACGTGACACCACTGCCACCCTGTTTTATCGTAACGCGAGTCGAGGCGGACGTCGTCACGGTAGTGATGACGGACGCCGAGACGAGCACCTCACACGAGTGCCACCCAGTCTATCTTAGGGTAACGCGAGTCGAGGTGGACGTCGTTGTGGTAGCGACGACTGACGCCGAGACGGGCACGTGACACCACTGCCACCCTGTCTTATCGTAACGCGAATCGAGGCAGACGTCGTTGTCGGACGGACGCCAAGACGAGCACGTGACACAACTGCCTCCCTTTCTTAGCGTAACGCGAGTCGAGGCGGACGTCGTCGCGGTAGCTATGACGGACGCTGAGACGAGAATGTGAGATCAATGCCACCCAGTCTATCTTAGGGTTTCGCGAGTCGAGGCGGACGTCATCGCGGTAGTGACGACGGACCCCGAGACGAGCACATGACACCACTGCCACCCTGTCTTAGCGTAACGCGAGTCAAGGCGGACGTCGTCGCGGTAGCGACGACGGACGCCGAGATGAACACTTGACACCACTGCCACCCTGTCTATCTTGGGGTTATGCTCGTCTCGGCGGACGTCATCACGATAGCGACGACGGATGCCGAGACGAGCACGTGACACCACTGCCACCTTGTCTTAGCGTAACACGAGTCGAGGCAGATGTCGTCGCGGTAGCGACGACGGACGCCGATACGAGCACGTGACACAACTGCCACCCTGTCTATCTTAGGGTTACGTGAGTCGAGGCGGACATCGTCGCGGTAGCAACGACGGACGCCAAGATGAGCACGTGACACCACTGCCACTCTGTCTTACCGTAACGCGAGTCAAGGCTAACGTCGTTGCGGTAGCGACGGGACACCAAGACGAGCACGTGGCACCACTGCCACCCTGTCTTAGCGCAACGCGAGTCGAGGCGGATGTCATCGCGGTAGCTACGACGGACACCGAGACGAGCACGTGACACCACTGTCACCCTTTCTATCTTAGGGTTACGCGAGTCAAGGCGGACGTCGTCGTGGTAGCAACGATGGACGCCGAGACGAGCTCGAGACAGCACTGCCACCCTGTCCATCTTAGGGTTACGCGAGTCGAGGCGGATGTCGTCGCGGTAGCGGTGACGGACGCCGAGACGAGCACATGACACGACTGCCACACTATCTTATCGTAACGCGAGTCGAGGCAGACATCATCGCGGTAGCGATGACGGATGCCGAGACGAGCACGTGACACCAGTGCCACCCTATGTATCTTAGGGTTACGCGAGTCGAGGCGGACGTCGTCGCGACAGCGACGACGGACAACAAGACGAGCACGTGACACCACTGCCACCCTATCTTAGCGTAACGCAAGTCAAGGCGGACGTCGTCGTCGGACGGACGCCGAGACGAGCACGTGACACCACTGCCACCCTATCTATCTTAGGGTTACGTGAGTCAAGGCGGACATCATCGCGGTAGCGACGACGAACGCCGAGACGAGCACGTGATATTACTGCCACCCTGTCTTAGCGTAACGCGAGTCGAGGCGAACGTCGTCGCGGTAGCGACGACGGAAGCCGAGACAAGCACGTGACACCACTGCCACCCTGTTTTATTGTAACGCGAGTCAAGGCGGACGTCGTCGCGGTAGTGACGACGGCGCCGAGACGAGCACTTCACACCAGTGCCACCCTGTCTATCTTAGGGTAACGCGAGTCGAGGCGGACGTCATCGCGGTAGCGATGACGGACGCCGAGACGAGCACGTGACACCACTGCTACCCTGTCTTAGCGTAACGCGAGTCGAGGCGGACGTTGTCGCGGTAGCTACGACAGACGCTGAGACGAGCATGTGAGATCAATGCCACCCAGTCTATCTTAGGGTTACGCGAGTCGAGGCGGACATCGTCGCGGTAGCGACGATGGACACCGAGACGAGCACATGACACCACTGCCACCCTATCTTAGCGTAACGCGAGTCAAGGCGGACGTCATCGCGGTAGCGACGACGGACGCCGAGACAAACACTTGACACCACTGCCACCCTGTCTATCTTGGGGTTGTGCTCGTCTCGGCGGACGTCGTCACGACAGCGACGACGGACGCCGAGACGAGCACGTGACACCACTGCCACCCTGTCTTAGCGTAAGCGAGTCGAGGCGGACGTCGTCGCGGTAGCGACGACGGACACCGAGACAAGCACGTAACACCACTACAACCCTGTCTATCTTATGGTTATGCGAGTCGAGGCGGACATCATCGTGGTAGCGACGCCGGACGCCGAGACAAGCACGTGACACCACTGTCTCCCTGTCTATCTTAGGGTCACGCTAGTCGAGGCGGACGTCGTCGCGGTACCGACAACGGACGCCGAGACGAGCTCGTGACACCACTACCACCCTGTCTATCTTAGGGTTACACGAGTCGAGGCGGACGTTGTCGCTACGACGGACGCCGAGATGAGCACGTGACACCACTGCCACCCTGTCTTTGCGTAACAGGAGTCAAGGATGACATCATCGCGGTAGCGACGACGGACGCCGAGACGAGCACGTGACATCATTGCCACCCAGTCTATCTTAGGGTTACGCGAGTCAAGGCGGACATCATCGCGGTAGCGACGACGGACGACGAGACGAGCACGTGACACCACTGCCGCCCTGCCTTAGCGTAACGCGATTCGAGGCAGACATCATCGCGGTAGCGACGATGGACGCCGAGACGAACACTTGACACCACTGCCACAATGTCTATCTTGGGGTTAAGATCGTCTAGGCGGACGTCGTCACGATAGCGACGACGGACGCCGAGAGAAGCACGTGACACCGCTGTCACCCTGTCTATCTTAGTGTTACGCGAGTCGAGGCGGATGTCGTCGCGGTAGCGACGACGGACGCCGAGACGAGCACGTGACACCACTGTCACCCTGTCTATCTTAGAGTCACGCTAGTCAAGGCGGACATCGTCGCGGTAGCGACAACGGACGCCGAGACGATCACGTGACACAACTGCCACCCTGTCTATCTTAGGGTTACGCGAGTCGAGGCGGACGTCGTCGCGGTAGCAACGACGGACGCCAAGACGAGCACATGACACCACTGCCACTCTGTCTTAGCGTACCGCGAGTCAAGGCTGACGTCGTTGCGGTAGCGACGGGACGCCAAGACGACCACGTGACACCACTGCCACCCTGTCTTAGCGCAACGCGAGTCGAGGCGGACATCGTCGCGGTAGCGACGACGGACGCCGAGACGAGCACATGACACCACTGCCTCCCGGTCTTATCGTAACACGAGTCAAGGCGGACGTCGTCGCGGTAGCGACGACGGACGCCGAGACGAGCACGTGACACCATTGTCACCCTGTCTATCTTAGGGTTACGCGAGTCGAGGCGGACGTCGTCGTGGTAGCAATGACGGACGCCGAGACAAGCACGTGACACCACTGCCACCCTGTCTATCTTAGGGTGACGCGAGTCAAGGCGGACGTCGTCGCGGTAGCGGTGACGGACGCCGAGACGAGCACGTGACACCACTGCCACCCTGTCTTATCGTAACGCGAGTCGAGGCAGGCATCGTCGCGGTAGCGATGACGGATGCCGAGACGAGCACGTGACACCAGTGCCACCGTATCTATCTTAGGGTGACGCGAGTCGAGGCGGACGTCGTCACGATAGCGACGACGGACGCCAAGACGAGCACGTGACACCACTGCCACCCTGTCTTAGCGTAACGCAAGTCGAGGCGGACATCGTCGTCGGACGAACACCGAGACGAGCACGTGACACCACTGTCACCCTGTCTATCTCAGGGTTACGCGAGTCGAGGCGGACGTCATCGCGGTAGCGACGACGGACGCCGAGACAAGCACGTGCCACTACTGGCAGCCTATGTTAGCGTAACGCGAGTCGAGGCGGACGTCGTCGCGGTAGCGACGACGGAAGCCGAGACGAGCACGTGACACCACTGCCACCCTGTTTTATCGTAACGCGAGTCGAGGCGGACATCGTCGCGGTAGTGACGACGAACGCCGAGACAAGCACGTCACACCAGTGCCACCCTGTCTATCTTAGGGTAACGCGAGTCGAGGCGGACATCGTCGCGGTAGTGACGACTGACGCCGAGACGGGCACGTGACACCACTGCCACCCTATCTTATCGTTACGCGAGTTGAGGCGGACGTCATCGCGGTAGCTACGACGGACACTGAGACGAGCACGTGAGATCAATTCCACCCAGTCTATCTTAGGGTTACGTTAGTCGAGGCGGACATCGTCGCGGTAGCTACGACGGACGCCGAGACGAGCACGTGACACCACTGTCACGCTGTCTACCTTAGAGTCACGCTAGTCGAGGCGAACATCGTCGCGGTAGCGACAACGGACGCCGAGACGAGCACGTGACACAACTGCCACCCTGTCTATCTTAGGGTTACGCGAGTCGAGGCGGACGTCATCGCGGTAGCAACGACGGACGCCAAGACGAGCACAGGACACCACTGCCACTCTGTCTTAGCGTACCGTGAGTCAAGGCTGATGTCGTTGCGGTAGCGACGGGACGCCAAGACGAGCACGTGACACCACTGCCACCCTGTCTTAGCGCAACGCGAGTCGAGGCGGATGTCGTCGCGGTAGCTACGACGGACGCCGAGACGAGCACGTGACACCACTGTCACCTGTCTATCGTAACGCGAGTCAAGGCAGACGGACTTCGAGGAGAGCACGTGACACCATTGTCACCCTGTCTATCTTAGGGTAACGCGAGTCGAGGTGGACATCATCGCGGTAGCGATGACGGACGCCGAGACGAGCACGTGACACCAATGCCACCCTGTCTTAGCGTAACGCGAGTCGAGGCGGATGTCATCGCGGTAGCTACGATGAACGCTGAGACGAGCATGTGAGATCAATGCCACCCAGTCTATCTTAGGGTTACACGTGTCGAGGCGGACGTCGTCGCGGTAGCGACGACGGACACCGAGACGAGCACATGACCCCACTACCACCCTGTCTTAGCGTAACGCGAGTCAAGGCGGACGTCGTCGCGGTAGCGACGACGGACGCCAAGACAAACACTTGACACCACTGCCACCCTGTCTATCTTGGGGTTATGCTCGTCTCGGCGGACGTCGTCACGACAGCGACGACGGACGCCGAGACGAGCACGTGACACCACTGCCGCCCTGTCTTAGCGTAAGCGAGTCGAGGCGGATGTCGTCGCGGTAGCGACGATGGACGCCGAGACAAGCACGTAACACCACTGCAACCCTGTCTATCTTAGGGTTATGCGAGTCGAGGCGGACGTCATCGCGGTAGCGACACCGGACGCCGAGACAAGCACGTGACACCACTCTCTCCCTGTCTATCTTAGGGTCACGCTAGTCGAGGCAGACGTCATCGCGGTACCGACAACGGACGCCGAGAGGAGCACGTGACACCACTACCACCCTGTCTATCTTAGTGTTACGCGAGTTTAGGCGGATATCGTCGCGGTAGCGACGATGGACACCGAGACAAACACTTGACACCACTGCCACCCTGTCTATCTTGGGGTTAAGCTCGTCTAGGCGGACGTCGTCGCGATAGCGATGACGGACGCCGAGAGAAGCACGTGACACCACTGTCACCCTGTCTATCTTAGGGTTACGCGAGTCGAGGCGGACGTCGTCGCGGTAGCGACGACGAACGCCAAGACGAGCACGTGACACCACTGCAACCCTGTCTATCTTAGGGTTACGCGAGTCGAGGCGGATGTCGTCGCGGTAGCGACGACGGACGCCGAGACGAGCACGTGACACCAGTGTCACCCTGTCTATCTTAGAGTCACGCTAGTCGAGGCGGATATCGTCGCGGTAGCGACAACGGACGCCGAGACGAGCACGTGACACAACTGCCACCCTGTCTATCTTAGGGTTACGCGAGTCGAGGCGGACATCGTCGCGGTAGCAACGACGGACGCCAAGACGAGCACATTACACCACTGCCACTCTGTCTTAGCGTACCGCGAGTCAAGGCTGATGTCGTTGCGGTAGCGACGGGACGCCAAGACGAGCACGTGACACCACTGCCACCCTGTCTTAGCGCAACGCGAGTCGAGGCGGACATCATCATGGTAGCGACGACGGACGCCGAGACGAGCACGTGACACCACTACCTCCCTGTCTTAACGTAACGCGAGTCAAGGCAGACGTCGTCGCGGTAGCGACGACGAATGCCGAGACGAGCACGTGACACCACTGTCACCCTGTCTATCTTAGGGTTACGGGAGTCGAGGCGGACGTCGTCGTGGTAGCAACGACGGACGCCGAGACAAGCACGTGACACCACTGCCACCCTGTCTATCTTAGAGTTACGTGAGTCGAGGCGGACGTCATCGCGATAGCGGTGACGGACACCGAGACAAGGATGTGACACCACTGCCACCCTAGCTTAGCATAACGCAAATCGAGGCGGACGTCGTCGCGGTAGCGACGACGGACGCCAAGACGAGGATGTGACACCACTGCCACGCTGTCTTAGCGCAACGCGAGTCGAGGCGGACGTCATCGCGGTAGCGACGACGGACGCCAAGACGAGGACGTGACACCACTGCCACCCTGTCTTAGCGCAATGCGAGTCGAGGCGGAAGTCGTTGCGGTAGCTATGACGGACGCCGAGACGAGCACGTGACACCACTGTCACCCTGTCTATCTTAGGGTTATGCGAGTCGAGGTGGACGTCGTCGTGGTAGCAACGACGGACGCCGAGACGAGTTCGTGACACCACTGCCACCCTGTCCATCTTAGGGTTACGCGAGTCAAGGCGGACATCGTCGCGGTAGCGACGACGGATGCCGAGACGAGCACGTGACACCAGTGCCACCCTATGTATCTTAGGGTTACGCGAGTCGAGCCGGACGTCGTCGCGATAGCGACGACGGACGCGAAGACGAGCACGTGACACCACTGCCACCCTGTCTTAGCGTAACGCAAGTCGAGGCGGACGTCATTGTCGGACGGACGCCGAGACGAGCACGTGACACCACTGCCACCCTGTCTATCTTAGGGTTACGCGAGTCGAGGCGGACGTCATCGCGGTAGCGACGACAGACGCCGAGACGAGCACGTGACACTACTGCCACCCTGTGTTAGCGTAACGCGAGTCGAGGCGGACGTCGTCGCGGTAGCGATGACGGAAGCCGAGACGAGCACGTGACACCACTGCCACCCTATTTTATCGTAATGCGAGTCGAGGCGGACGTCGTCACGGTAGTGATGACGGACGACAAGACGAGCACGTCACACTAGTGCCACCCTGTCTATCTTGGGGTAACGCGAGTCGAGGTGGACATCATCGCGGTACCGACACCGGACACCGAGACGAGCACGTGACACCACTGCCACCCTGTCTTAGCGTAACGCGAGTCGAGGAGGATGTCGTCGTGGTAGCTACGATGAACGCTGAGATGAGCATGTGAGATCAATGCCACCCAGTCTATCTTAGGGTTACACGAGTCGAGGCGGACGTTGTCGCGGTAGCGACGACGGACACCGAGACGAGCACATGACACCACTACCACCCTGTCTTAGCGTAACGCGAGTCAAGGCGGACGTCGTCGCGGTAGCGACGACGGACGCCGAGACAAACACTTGACACCACTGCCACCCTGTCTATCTTGGGGTTATGCTCGTCTCGGCGGACATCGTCACGACAGCGACGACGGACGCCGAGACGAGCACGTGACACCACTGCCACCCTGTCTTAGCATAAGCGAGTCGAGGCGGATGTCGGCGCGGTAGCGGCGACGGACGCCAAGACAAGCACGTAACACCACTGCAACCCTGTCTATCTTAGGGTTATGCGAGTCGAGGCGGACGTCATCGCGGTACCGACACCGGACGCCGAGACAAGCACGTGACACCACTGTCTCCCTGTCTATCTTAGGGTCACGCTAGTCGAGGCGGACGTCATCGCGGTACCGACAACGGACGCCGAGAGGAGCACGTGACACCACTACCACCCTGTCTATCTTAGGGTTACGCGAGTCGAGGCGGACATCGTCGCGATAGCGACGACGGACGCCGAGACGAGCACGTGACACCACTGCCGCCCTGCCTTAGCGTAACGCGAGTCGAGGCGGACGTCGTCGCGGTAGCGATGATGGACACCGAGACGAACACTTGACACCACTGCCACCCTGTCTATCTTGGGGTTAAGCTTGTCTAGGCGGACGTCGTCGCGATAGCGACGACGGACACCGAGAGAAGCACGTGACACCACTGTCACCCTGTCTATCTTAGGGTTATGCGAGTCGAGGCGGACATCGTCGCGGTAGCGACGACGAACGCCGAGACGAGCACGTGACACCACTGCAACCCTGTCTATCTTAGTGTTACGCGAGTCGAGGCAGATGTCGTCGTGGTAGCGACGACGGACGCCGAGATGAGCACGTGACACCAGTGTCACCCTGTCTATCTTAGAGTCACGCTAGTCGAGGCAGACATCGTCGCGGTAGCGACAACGGACGCCGAGACGAGCACGTGACACAACTGCCACCCTGTCTATCTTAGGGTTACGCGAGTCGAGGCGGACGTCATCGCGGTAGCAACGACGGACACCAAGACGAGCACATTACACCACTGCCACTCTGTCTTAGCGTACCGCAAGTCAAGGCTGACGTCGTTGCTATAGCGACGGGACGCCAAGACGAGCACGTGACACCACTGCCACCCTGTCTTAGCGCAGCGCGAGTCGAGGTGGATGTCGTCGCGGTAGCGACGACGGACGCCGAGACGAGCACGTGACACCACTGCCTCCCTGTCTTATCGTAACGCGAGTCAAGGCAGACGTCGTCGCGGTAGCGACGACGGATGCCGAGACGAGCACGTGACACCACTGTCACCCTGTCTATCTTAGGGTTACGCGAGTCGAGGCGGACGTCGTTGTGGTAGCTACGACGGACGCCGAGACAAGCACATGACACCACTGCCACCCTGTCTATCTTAGAGTTACGTGAGTCGAGGCGGACGTCATCGCGATAGCGGTGACGGACGCCGAGACGAGCACGTGACACCACTGCCACCCTGTCTTATCGTAACGCAAGTGATGAGCACGTGACACCAGTGCCACCCTATCTATCTTAGGGTGACGCGAGTCGAGGCGGACGTCGTCGCGATAGCGACGACGAACGTTAAGACAAGCACGTGACACCACTGCCACCCTATCTTAGCGTAACGCAAGTCGAGGCGGACGTCGTCGTCGGACGGACACCGAGACGAGCACGTGACACCACTGTCACCCTGTCTATCTTAGGGTTACGCGAGTCGAGGCGGACATCATCGCGGTAGCGACGACGGACGCCGAGACGAGCACGTGCCACTACTGCCAGCTTGTCTTAGCGTAACGCGAGTCTAGGCGGACGTCGTCGCGGTAGCGACGACGGAAGCCGAGATGACCACGTGACACCACTGCCACCCTGTTTTATCGTAACGCGAGTTGAGGCGGACGTCGTCGCGGTAGTGACGACGGACGCCGAGACAAGCACGTCACAGCAGTGCCACCCTGTCTATCTTAGGGTAACGCAAGTCGAGGCGGACATCGTCGCGGTAGTGACGATTGACGCCGAGACGGGCACGTGACACCACTGCCACCCTATCTTATCGTTACGCGAGTCGAGGCGGACCTCGTCGCGGTAGCGACGACAGACACCGAGACGAGCACATGACACCACTGCCACCCTGTCTTAGCGTAACGCGAGTTGAGGCGGACGTCATCGCGGTAGCTAAGACGGACACTGAGACGAGCACATGAGATCAATTCCACCCAGTCTATCTTAGGGTTATGATAGTCGAGGCGGACATCATCGCGGTAGCTACGACGGACGCCGAGACGAGCACGTGACACCACTGTCACGCTGTCTATCTTAGAGTCACGCTAGTCGAGGCGGACATCGTCGTGGTAGCGACAATGGACGCTGAGACGAGCACGTGACACAACTGCCACCCTGTCTATCAGAGGGTTACGTGAGTCGAGGCGGACGTTGTCGCGGTAGCAACGACGGACGCCAAGACAAGCACATGACACCACTGCCACTCTGTCTTAGTGTACAGCGAGTCAAGGCTGACGTCGTTGCGGTAGCGACGGGACGCCAAGACGAGCACGTGACACCACTGCCACCCTGTCTTAGCGCAACGCGAGTCGAGGCGGACGTCGTCGCGGTAGCGACGACGGACACCAAGATGAGCACGTGAGACCACTGCCACCCTGTCTTATCGTAACGCGAGTCAAGGCGGACGTCGTCGCGGTAGCGATGACGGACGTCGAGACGAGCACGTGACCCACTGTCACCCTGTCTATCTTAGGGTTACGTGAGTCGAGGCGGACGTCTTCGTGGTAGCAACGACGGACGCCGAGATGAGCACGTGACACCACTGCCACCCTGTCTTATCGTAACGCGAGTCGAGGAGGACGTCGTCGCGGTAGCGGTGACGGACGCCGAGACGAGCACGTGACACCACTGCCACCCTGTCTTATCATAACGCGAGTCGAGGCGGGCGTCGTCGCGGTAGCGATGACGGATGCCGAGACGAGCACGTGACACCAGTGCCACCCTATCTATCTTAGGGTTACGCGAGTCGAGGCGGACGTCGTCGAGATAGCGACGACGGACGCCAAGACGAGCACGTGACACCACTGCCACCCTGTCTTAGCGTAACACAAGTCGAGGCGGACGTCGTCGTCGGACGGACACCGAGACGAGCACGTGACACCACTGTCACCCTTCTATCTTAGGGTTACAAGAGTCGAGGCGGACGTCGTCGCGGTATCGACGACGAACGCCGAGACGAGCACGTGCCACTCCTGCCACCCTGTCTATCTTGGGGTTATGCTCGTCTCGGCGGACATCGTCACGACAGCGACGACGGACGCCGAGACGAGCACGTGACACCACTGCCACCCTGTCTTAGCGTAAGCGAGTCGAGGCGGATGTCCTCGCGGTAGCGACGACGGACGCCGAGACAAGCACGTAACACCACTGCAACCCTGTCTATCTTAGGGTTATGCGAGTCGAGGCGGACGTCATCGTGGTAGCGACACCGGACGCCGAGACAAGCACGTGACACCACTACCACCCTGTCTATCTTAGGGTTACGCGGGTCGAGGCGGACATCGTCGCGGTAGCGACGACGGACGCCGAGACGAGCACGTGACACCACTGCCGCCCTGCGTTAGCGTAACGCGAGTCGAGGCGGACGTCGTCGCGGTAGCGATGATGGACTCCGAGACGAACACTTGACACCACTGCCACCCTGTCTATCTTGGGGTTAAGCTCGTCTAGGCGGACGTCGTCGCGATAGCGACGACGGACACCGAGAGAAGCACGTGACACCACTGTCACCCTGTCTATCTTAGGGTTACGCGAGTCGAGGCGGACATCGTCGCGGTAGCGACGACTAACGCCGAGACGAGCACGTGACACCACTGCAACCCTGTCTATCTTAGGGTTACGCGAGTCGAGGCAGATGTCATCGCGGTAGCGACGACGGACGCCGAGATGAGCACGTGACACTAGTGTCACCCTGTTTATCTTAGAGTCACGCTAGTCGAGGCGGACATCGTCGCGGTAGCGACAACGGACGCCGAGACAAGCACGTGACACAACTGCCACCCTGTCTATCTTAGGGTTACGCGAGTCGAGGCGGACGTCGTCGCGGTAGCAACGACGGACGCCAAGACGAGCACATTACACCACTGGCACTCTGTCTTAGCGTACCGCAAGTCAAGGCTGACGTCGTTGCTGTAGCGACGGGATGCCAAGACGAGCACGTGACACCACTGCCACCCTGTCTTAGCGCAACGCGAGTCGAGGCGGACGTCGTCGTGGTAGCGATGACGGACGCCGAGACGAGCACGTGACACCACTGCCTCCCTGTCTTATCGTAACGCGAGTCAAGGCAGACGTCGTCGTGGTAGCGACGACGGATGCCGAGACGAGCACGTGACACCACTGTCACCCTGTCTATCTTAGGGTTACGCGAGTCGAGGCGGACGTCGTCGTGGTAGCTACGACGGACGCCGAGACGAGCACGTGACACGACTGCCACCCTGTCTATCTTAGAGTTACGTGAGTCGAGGCGGACGTCATCGCGATAGCGGTGACGGACGCCGAGACGAGCACGTGACACCACTGCCACCCAGTCTTATCGTAACGCGAGTGATGAGCACGTGACACCAGTGCCACCCTATCTATCTTAGGGTGACGCGAGTCGAGGCGGACGTCGTCGCGATAGCGACGACGAACGTTAAGACAAGCACGTGACACCACTGCCGCCCTATCTTAGCGTAACGCAAGTCGAGGCGGACGTCGTCGTCGGACGGACACCGAGACGAGCACGTGACACCACTGTCACCCTGTCTATCTTAGGGTTACGCGAGTCGAGGCGGACATCATCGCGGTAGCGACGACGGACGCCGAGACGAGCACGTGCCACTACTGCCAGCTTGTCTTAGCGTAATGCGAGTCTAGGCGAACGTCGTCGCGGTAGCGACGACGGAAGCCGAGATGACCACGTGACACCACTGCCACCCTGTTTTATCGTAACGCGAGTTGAGGCGGACGTCGTCGCGGTAGTGACGACGGACGCCGAGACAAGCACGTCACAGCAGTGCCACCCTGTCTATCTTAGGGTAACGCGAGTTGAGGCGGACATCGTCGCGGTAGTGACGATTGATGCCGAGACGGGCACGTGACACCACTGCCACCCTATCTTGTCGTTACGCGAGTCGAGGCGGACCTCGTCGCGGTAGCGACGACGGACACCGAGACGAGCACATGACACCACTGCCACCCTGTCTTAGCGTAACGCGAGTTGAGGCGGACGTCATCGCGGTAGCGACGACGAACACTGAGACGAGCACATGAGATCAATTCCACCCAGTCTGTCTTAGGGTTATGATAGTCGAGGCGGACATCGTTGCGGTAGCTACGACGGACGCCGAGACGAGCACGTGACACCACTGTCACGCTTTCTATCTTAGAGTCACGCTAGTCGAGGCGGACATCGTCGTGGTAGCGACAATGGACGCCGAGACGAGCACGTGACACAACTGCCACCCTGTCTATCAGAGGGTTACGCGAGTCGAGGCGGACGTTGTCGCGGTAGCAACGACGGACGCCAAGACAAGCACATGACACCACTGCGACTCTGTCTTAGTGTACAGCGAGTCAAGGCTGACGTCGTTGCGGTAGCGACGGGACGCCAAGACGAGCACGTGACACCACTGCCACCCTGTCTTAGCGCAATGCGAGTCGAGGCGGACGTCGTCGCGGTAGCGATGACGGACACCAAGACGAGCACGTGAGACCACTGCCACCCTGTCTTATCGTAACGCGAGTCAAGGCGGACGTCGTCGCGGTAGCGATGACGGACGTCGAGACGAGCACGTGACCCACTGTCACCCTGTCTATCTTAGGGTTACACGAGTCGAGGCGGACGTCTTCGTGGTAGCAACGACGGACGCCGACATGAGCACGTGACACCACTGCCACCCTGTCTTATCATAACGCGAGTCAAGGCGGGCGTCGTCGCGGTAGCGATGACGGATGCCGAGACGAGCACGTGACACCAGTGCCACCCTATCTATCTTAGGGTTACGAGAGTCGAGGCGGACGTCGTCGCGATAGCGACGACGGACGCCAAGACGAGCACGTGGCACCACTGCCACCCTGTCTTAGCGTAACACAAGTCGAGGTGGACGTCATCGTCGGACGGACACCGAGACGAGCACGTGACACCACTGTCACCCTTCTATCTTAGGGTTACAAGAGTCGAGGCGGACGTCGTCGCGGTAGCGACGACGGACGCCGAGATGAGCACGTGCCACTACTGCCACCCTGTCTTAGCGTAATGCGAGTCGAGGCGGACATCGTCGCTGGTGCGACGACGGAGGCCGAGACGAGCACGTGACACCACTGCCACCCTGTTTTATCGTAACGCGAGTCGAGTCTGACGTCGTCGCGGTAGTGACGACGGACGCCGAGACGAGCACGTCACACCAGTGCCACCCTGTCTATCTTAGGGTAACGCGAGTCGAGGCGGACGTCGTCGCGGTAGCGATGACTGACGCCGAGACGGGCACGTGACACCACTGCCACCCTATCTTATCGTTACACGAGTCGAGGTAGACGTCGTCGCGGTAGCGACGATGGACGCCGAGATGAGCACGTGACACCACTGCCACCCTGTCTTAGCGTAACGCGAGTTGAGGCGGACGTCATCGCGGTAGCTACGACGGACACTGAGACGAGCATGTGAGATCAATGCCACTCTGTCTATCTTAGGGTTACGCGAGTCGAGGCGGACATCGTCGCGGTAGCGATGACGGACGCCGAGACGAGCACATGACACCACTGCCACCCTGTCTTAGCGTAACGCGAGTCGAGGCGGACGTTGTCGTGGTATTGATGACGGACGCCGAGACGAACACTTGACACTACTGCCACCCTGTCTATCTTGGGGTCATGCTCGTCCCGGTGGACGTCGTCACGATAGCGACGACGGATGCCAAGACGAGCACGTCACACCATTGCCACCTTGTCTTAGCGTAACGCGAGTCGAGGCGGACGTCGTCGTGGTAGCGACCACGGACAACGAGACGAGCACGTGACACCACTGCCACCCTGTCTTAGCGTAACGCGAGTCGAGGCGAACGTCATCGCGGTAGCGACGACGGACGCCGAGACGAGCACGTGACACCACTGCAACCTTGTCTATCTTAGGGTTATGCTAGTCGAGGCAGACGTCGTCGCGGTAGCAATGCCGGACGCCGAGACGAGCATGTGACACCACTGTCTCCCTGTCTATCTTAGGGTCACGCTAGTCGAGGCGGACATCGTCGCGATACCGACAACGGACGCCAAGACGAGCACATGACACCACTACCACCCTGTCTATCTTAGGGTTACGTGAGTCGAGGCGGACGTCGTCGCGGTAGCAACGACGGACGCCAAGACGAGCACATGACACCACTACCACCCTGTCTATCTTAGGGTTACGCGAGTCGAGGCGGACGTCGTCGCGGTAGCAACGACGGACGCCAAGACGAGCACATTACACCACTGCCACTCTGTCTTAGCGTACCGCAAGTCAAGGCTGACGTCGTTGCTGTAGCGACGGGACGCCAAGACAAGCACGTGACACCACTGCCACCCTGTCTTAGCGCAACGCGAGTCGAGGCGGACGTCGTCGCGGTAGCGACGACGGACGCCGAGACGAGCACGTGACACCACTGCCTCCCTGTCTTATCGTAACGCGAGTCAAGGCAGACATCATCGCGGTAGCGACGACGGATGCCGAGACGAGCACGTGACACCACTGTCACCCTGTCTATCTTAGGGTTACGCGAGTCGAGGCGGACGTCGTCGTGGTAGCTACGACGGACGCCGAGACGAGCACGTGACACCACTGCCACCCTGTCTATCTTAGAGTTAAGTGAGTCGAGGCGGACGTCATCGCGATAGCGGTGACGGACGCCGAGACGAGCACGTGACACCACTGCCACCCTGTCTTATCGTAACGCGAGTGATGAGCACGTGACACCAGTGCCACCCTATCTATCTTAGGGTGACGCGAGTCGAGGCGGACGTCGTCGCGATAGCGACGACGAACGTTAAGACAAGCACGTGACACCACTGCCAACCTATCTTACCGTAACGCAAGTCGAGGTGGACGTCGTCGTCGGACGGACACCGAGACGAGCACGTGACACCACTGTCACCCTGTCTATCTTAGGGTTACGCGAGTCGAGGCGGACGTCATCGCGGTAGCGACGACGGACGCCGAGACAAGCACGTGCCACTACTGCCAGCTTGTCTTAGCGTAACGCGAGTCTAGGCGAACGTCGTCGCGGTAGCGACGACGGAAGCCGAGATGACCACGTGACACCACTGCCACCCTGTTTTATCGTAACACGAGTTGAGGCGGACGTCGTCGCGGTAGTGACGACGGACGCCGAGACAAGCACGTCACAGCAGTGCCACCCTGTCTATCTTAGGGTAACGCGAGTCGAGGCGGACATCGTCGCGGTAGTGACGATTGATGCCGAGACGGGCACGTGACACCACTGCCACCCTATCTTATCGTTACGCGAGTCGAGGCGGACCTCGTCGCGGTAGCGACGACGGACACCGAGACGAGCACATGACACCACTGCCACCCTGTCTTAGCGTAACGCGAGTTGAGGCGGACGTCATCGCGGTAGCGACGACGAACACTGAGACGAGCACATGAGATCAATTCCACCCAGTCTATCTTAGGGTTATGAGAGTCGAGGCGGACATCGTCGCGGTAGCTACGACGGACGCCGAGACGAGCACGTGACACCACTGTCACGCTTTCTATCTTAGAGTCACGCTAGTCGAGGCGGACATCGTCGTGGTAGCGACAATGGACGCCGAGATGAGCACGTGACACAGCTGCCACCCTGTCTATCAGAGGGTTACGCGAGTCGAGGCGGACGTTGTCGCGGTAGCAACGACGGACGCCAAGACAAGCACATGACACCACTGCCACTCTGTCTTAGTGTACAGCGAGTCAAGGCTGACGTCGTTGCGGTAGCGACGAGACGCCAAGACGAGCACGTGACACCACTGCCACCCTGTCTTAGCGCAATGCGAGTCGAGGCGGACGTCGTCGCGGTAGCGATGACGGACACCAAGACGAGCACGTGAGACCACTGCCACCCTGTCTTATCGTAACGCGAGTCAAGGCGGACGTCGTCGTGGTAGCGATGACGGACGTCGAGACGAGCACGTGACCCACTGTCACCCTGTCTATCTTAGGGTTACACGAGTCGAGGCGGACGTCTTCGTGGTAGCAACGACGGACGCCGAGATGAGCACGTGACACCACTGCCACCCTGTCTTATCATAACGCGAGTCGAGGCGGGCGTCGTCGCGGTAGCGATGACGGATGCCGAGACGAGCACGTGACACCAGTGCCACCCTATCTATCTTAGGGTTACGAGAGTCGAGGCGGACGTCGTCGCGATAGCGACGACGGACGCCAAGACGAGCACGTTGCACCACTGCCACCCTGTCTTAGCGTAACACAAGTCGAGGCGGACGTCGTCGTCGGACGGACACCGAGACAAGCACATGACACCACTGTCACCCTTCTATCTTAGGGTTACAAGAGTCGAGGCGGACGTCGTCGCGGTAGCGATGACGGACGCCGAGACGAGCACGTGCCACTACTGCCACCCTGTCTTAGCGTAATGCGAGTCGAGGCGGACAACGTCGCTGTTGCGACGACGGAAGCCGAGACGAGCACGTGACACCACTGCCACCCTGTTTTATCGTAACGCGAGTCAAGGCTGACGTCGTCGCGGTAGTGACGACGGATGCCGAGACGAGCACGTCACACCAGTGCCACCCTGTCTATCTTAGGGTAACGCGAGTCGAGGCGGACGTCATCGCGGTAGCGATGACTGACGCCGAGACGGGCACGTGACACCACTGCCACCCTATCTTATCGTTACACGAGTCGAGGTAGACGTCATCGCGGTAGCGACGATGGACGCCGAGATGAGCACGTGACACCACTGCCACCCTGTCTTAGCGTAACGCGAGTTGAGGCGGATGTCATCGCGGTAGCTACGACGGACACTGAGACGAGCATGTGAGATCAATGCCACCCTGTCTATCTTAGGGTTACGCGAGTCGAGGCGGACATCGTCGCGGTAGCGACGACGGACGCCGAGACGAGCACATGACAGCACTGCCACCCTGTCTTAGCGTAACGCGAGTCGAGGCGGACGTTGTCGTGGTATTGATGACGGACGCCGAGACGAACACTTGACACTACTGCCACCCTGTCTATCTTGGGGTCATGCTCGTCCCGGTGGACGTCGTCACGATAGCGACGACGGATGCCAAGACGAGCACGTCACACCACTGCCACCTTGTCTTAGTGTAACGCGAGTCGAGGCGGACGTCGTCGTGGTAGCGACCAGGGACAATGAGACGAGCACGTGACACCACTGCCACCCTGTCTTAGCGTAACGCGAGTCGAGGCGAACGTCATCGCGGTAGCGACGACGGACGCCGAGACGAGCACGTGACACCACTGCAACCTTGTCTATCTTAGGGTTATGCTAGTCGAGGCAGACTTCGTCGCGGTAGCAACGCCGGACGCCGAGACGAGCATGTGACACCACTGTCTCCCTGTCTATCTTAGGGTCACGCTAGTCGAGGCGGACATCGTCGCGGTACCGACAACGGACGCCAAGACGAGCACATGACACCACTACCACCCTGTCTATCTTAGGGTTACCTGAGTCGAGGCGGACGTCGTCGCGGTAGCAACGACGGACGCCAAGACGAGCACATGACACCACTACCACCCTGTCTATCTTAGGGTTACGCGAGTCGAGGCGGACGTCGTCGCGGTAGCAACGACGGACGCCAAGACGAGCACATTACACCACTGCCACTCTGTCTTAGCGTACCGCAAGTCAAGGCTGACGTCGTTGCTGTAGCGACGGGACGCCAAGACGAGCACGTGACACCACTGCCACCCTGTCTTAGCGCAACGCGAGTCGAGGCGGACGTCGTCGCGATAGCGACGACGAACGTTAAGACAAGCACGTGACACCACTGCCACCCTATCTTAGCGTAACGCAAGTCGAGGCGGACGTCGTCGTCGGACGGACACCGAGACGAGCACGTGACACCACTGTCACCCTGTCTATCTTAGGGTAACGCGAGTCGAGGCGGACGTCATCGCGGTAGCGACCACGGACGCCGAGACGAGCACGTGCCACTACTGCCAGCTTGTCTTAGCGTAACGCGAGTCTAGGCGAACGTCGTCGCGGTAGCGACGACGGAAGCCGAGATGACCACGTGACACCACTGCCACCCTGTTTTATCGTAACGCGAGTTGAGGCGGACGTCGTCGCGGTAGTGACGACGGACGCCGAGACAAGCACGTCACAGCAGTGCCACCCTGTCTATCTTAGGGTAACGCGAGTCGAGGCGGACATCGTCGCGGTAGTGACGATTGATGCCGAGACGGGCACGTGACACCACTGCCACCCTATCTTATCGTTACGCGAGTCGAGGCGGACCTCGTCGCGGTTGCGACGACGGACACCGAGACGAGCACATGACACCACTGCCACCCTGTCTTAGTGTAACGCGAGTTGAGGCGGACGTCATCGCGGTAGCAACGACGAACACTGAGACGAGCACATGAGATCAATTCCACCCAGTCTATCTTAGGGTTATGATAGTCGAGGCGGACATCGTCGCGGTAGCTACGACAGACGCCGAGACGAGCACGTGACACCACTGTCACGCTTTCTATCTTAGAGTCACGCTAGTCGAGGCGGACATCGTCGTGGTAGCGACAATGGACGCCGAGATGAGCACGTGACACAACTGCCACCCTGTCTATCAGAGGGTTACGCGAGTCGAGGCGGACGTTGTCGCGGTAGCAACGACGGACGCCAAGACAAGCACATGACACCACTGCCACTCTGTCTTAGTGTACAGCGAGTCAAGGCTGACGTCGTTGCGGTAGCGACGGGACGCCAAGACGAGCACGTGCCACCACTGCCACCCTGTCTTAGCGCAATGCGAGTCGAGGCGGACGTCGTCGCGGTAGCGATGACGGACACCAAGACGAGCACATGAGACCACTGCCACCCTGTCTTATCGTAACGCGAGTCAAGGCGGACGTCGTCGCGGTAGCGATGACGGACGTCGAGACGAGCACGTGACCCACTGTCACCCTGTCTATCTTAGGGTTACACGAGTCGAGGCGGACGTCTTCGTGGTAGCAACGACGGACGCCGAGATGAGCACGTGACACCACTGCCACCCTGTCTTATCATAACGCGAGTCGAGGCGGGCGTCGTCGCGGTAGCGATGACGGATGCCGAGACGAGCACGTGACACCAGTGCCACCCTATCTATCTTAGGGTTACGAGAGTCGAGGCGGACGTCGTCGCGATAGCGACGACGGACGCCAAGACGAGCACGTGGCACCACTGCCACCCTGTCTTAGCGTAACACAAGTCGAGGCAGACGTCGTCGTCGGACGGACACCGAGACGAGCACATGACACCACTGTCACCCTTCTATCTTAGGGTTACAAGAGTCGAGGCGGACGTCGTCGCGGTAGCGACGACGGACGCCGAGACGAGCACGTGCCACTACTGCCACCCTGTCTTAGCGTAATGCGAGTCGAGGCGGACATCGTCGCTGTTGCGACGACGGAAGCCGAGACGAGCACGTGACACCACTGCCACCCTGTTTTATCGTAACGCGAGTCGAGGCTGACGTCGTCGCGGTAGTGACGACGGATGCCGAGACAAGCACGTCACACCAGCGCCACCCTGTCTATCTTAGGGTAACGCGAGTCGAGGCGGACATCGTCGCGGTAGCGATGACTGACGCCGAGACGGGCACGTGACACCACTGCCACCCTATCTTATCCTTACACGAGTCGAGGTAGACGTCGTCGCGGTAGCGACGATGGACGCCGAGATGAGCACGTGACACCACTGCCACCCTGTCTTAGCGTAACGCGAGTTGAGGCGGACGTCATCGCGGTAGCTACGACGGACACTGAGACGAGCATGTGAGATCAATGCCACCCTGTCTATCTTAGGGTTACGCGAGTCGAGGCGGACATCGTCGCGGTAGCGACGACGGACGCCGAGACGAGCACATGACACCACTGCCACCCTGTCTTAGCGTAACGCGAGTCGAGGCGGACGTTGTCGTGGTATTGATGACGGACGCCGAGACGAACACTTGACACTACTGCCACCCTGTCTATCTTGGGGTCGTGCTCGTCCCGGTGGACGTCGTCACGATAGCGACGACGGATGCCAAGACGAGCACGTCACACCACTGCCACCTTGTCTTAGCGTAACGCGAGTCGAGGCGGACGTCGTCATGGTAGCGACCACGGACAACGAGACGAGCACGTGACACCACTGCCACCCTGTCTTAGCGTAACGCGAGTCGAGGCGAACGTCATCACGGTAGCGACGACGGACGCCGAGACGAGCACGTGACACCACTGGAACCTTGTCTATCTTAGGGTTATGCTAGTCGAGGCAGACGTCGTCGCGGTAGCAACGCCGGATGCCGAGACGAGCATGTGACACCACTGTCTCCCTGTCTATCTTAGGGTCACGCTAGTCGAGGCGGACATCGTCGCGGTACCGACAACGGACGCCAAGACGAGCACATGACACCACTACCACCCTGTCTATCTTAGGGTTACGTGAGTCGAGGCGGACGTCATCGCGGTAGCAACGACGGACGCCAAGACGAGCACATGACACCACTACCACCCTGTCTATCTTAGGGTTACGCGAGTCGAGGCGGACGTCGTCGCGGTAGCAACGACGGACGCCAAGACGAGCACATTACACCACTGCCACTCTGTCTTAGCGTACCGCAAGTCAAGGCTGACGTCGTTGCTGTAGCGACGGGACGCCAAGACGAGCACGTGACACCACTGCCACCCTGTCTTAGCGCAACGTGAGTCGAGGCGGACGTCGTCGCGGTAGCGACGACGGACGCCGAGACGAGCACGTGACACCACTGCCTCCCTGTCTTATCGTAACGCGAGTCAAGGCAGACGTCATCGCGGTAGCGACGACGGATGCCGAGACGAACACGTGACACCACTGTCACCCTGTCTATCTTAGGGTTACGCGAGTCGAGGCGGACGTCGTCGTGGTAGCTACGACGGACGCCGAGACGAGCACGTGACACCACTGCCACCCTGTCTATCTTAGAGTTACGTGAGTCGAGGCGGACGTCAACGCGATAGCGGTGACGGACGCCGAGACGAGCACGTGACACCACTGCCACCCTGTCTTATCGTAACGCGAGTGATGAGCACGTGACACCAGTGCGACCCTATCTATCTTAGGGTGACGCGAGTCGAGGCGGATGTCATCGCGATAGCGACGACGAACGTTAAGACAAGCACGTGACACCACTGCCACCCTATCTTAGCGTAACGCAAGTCGAGGCGGACGTCGTCGTCGGACGGACACCGAGACGAGCACGTGACACCACTGTCACCCTGTCTATCTTAGGGTTACGTTAGTCGAGGCGGACGTCATCGTGGTAGCGACGACGGACGCCGAGACGAGCACGTGCCACTACTGCCAGCCTGTCTTAGCGTAACGCGAGTCTAGGCGGACGTCGTCGCGGTAGCGACGACGGAAGCCGAGATGACCACGTGACACCACTGCCACCCTGTTTTATCGTAACGCGAGTTGAGGCGGACGTCATCGCGGTAGTGACGACGGACGCCGAGACAAGCACGTCACAGCAGTGCCACCCTGTCTATCTTAGGGTAACGCGAGTCGAGGCGGACATCGTCGCGGTAGTGACGATTGACGCCGAGACGGGCACGTGACACCACTGCCACCCTATCTTATCGTTACGCGAGTCGAGGCGGACCTCGTCGCGGTAGCGACGACGGACACCGACACGAGCACATGACAGCACTGCCACCCTTTCTTAGCGTAACGCGAGTTGAGGCGGACGTCATCGTGGTAGCTAAGACGGACACTGAGACGAGCACATGAGATCAATTCCACCCAGTCTATCTTAGGGTTATGATAGTCGAGGCGGACATCGTCGCGGTAGCTACGACGGACGCCGAGACGAGCACGTGACACCACTGTCACGCTGTCTATCTTAGAGTCACGCTAGTCGAGGCGGACATCGTCGTGGTAGCGACAATGGACGCCGAGACGAGCACGTGACACAACTGCCACCCTGTCTATCAGAGGGTTACGCGAGTCGAGGCGGACGTTGTCGCGGTAGCGACGACGGACGGCAAGACAAGCACATGACACCACTGCCACTCTGTCTTATTGTACAACGAGTCAAGGCTGACGTCGTTGCGGTAGCGACGGGACGCCAAGACGAGCACGTGACACCACTGCCACCCTGTCTTAGCGAAACTCGAGTCGAGGCGGACGTCGTCGCGGTAGCGACGACGGACACCAAGACGAGCACGTGAGACCACTGCCACCCTGTCTTATCGTAACGCGAGTCAAGGCGGACGTCGTCGCGGTAGCGATGACGGACGTCGAGACGAGCACGTGACCCACTGTCACCCTGTCTATCTTAGGGTTACGCGAGTCGAGGCGGACGTCTTCGTGGTAGCAACGACGGACGCCGAGATGAGCACGTGACACCACTGCCACCCTGTCTTATCGTAACACGAGTCGAGGCGGACGTCGTCGCGGTAGCGGTGACGGACGCCGAGACGAGCACGTGACACCACTGCCACCCTGTCTTATCATAACGCGAGTCGAGGCGGGCGTCGTCGCGGTAGCGATGACGGATGCCGAGACGAGCACGTGACACCAGTGCCACCCTATCTATCTTAGGGTTACGCGAGTCGAGGCGGACGTCGTCGCGATAGCGATGACGGACGCCAAGACGAGCACGTGACACCACTGCCACCCTGTCTTAGCGTAACACAAGTCGAGGCGGACATCGTCGTCGGACGGACACCGAGACGAGCATGTGACACCACTGTCACCCTTCTATCTTAGGGTTACAAGAGTCGAGGCGGACGTCGGCGCGGTAGCGACGACGGACGCCGAGACGAGCACGTGCCACTACTGCCACCCTGTCTTAGCGTAACGCGAGTCGAGGTGGACATCGTCGCTGTAGCGACGACGGAAGCCGAGACGAGCACGTGACACCACTGCCACCCTATTTTATCGTAACGCGAGTCGAGGCTGACGTCGTCGCGGTAGTGACGACGGACGCCGAGACGAGCATGTCACACCAGTGCCACCCTGTCTATCTTAGGGTAACGCGAGTCGAGGCGGACGTCGTCGCGGTAGCGACGACTGACGCCGAGACGGGCACGTGACGCCACTGCCACCCTATCTTATCGTTACACGAGTCGAGGTAGACGTCGTCGCGGTAGCGACGATGGACGCCGAGATGAGCACGTGACACCACTGCCACGCTGTCTTAGCGTAACGCGAGTTGAGGCGGACGTCATCGCGGTAGCTACGACGGACACTGAGACGAGCATGTGAGATCAATGCCACCCTGTCTATCTTAGGGTTACGCGAGTCGAGGCGGACATCGTCGCGGTAGCGACGACGGACGCCGAGACGAGCACATGACACCACTGCCACCCTGTCTTAGCGTAACGCGAGTCGAGGCGGACGTCGTCGTGGTATTGATGACGGACGCCGAGACGAACACTTGACACTACTGCCACCCTGTCTATCTTGGGGTCATGCTCGTCCCGGTGGACGTCGTCACGATAGCGACGACGGACGCCAAGACGAGCACGTGACACCACTGCCACCTTGTCTTAGCGTAACGCGAGTCGAGGCGAACGTCGTCGTGGTAGCGACCATGGACAACGAGACGAGCACGTGACACCACTGCCACCCTGTCTTAGCGTAACGCGAGTCGAGGCGAACGTCATCGCTGTAGCGACGACGGACGCCCAGACGAGCACGTGACACCACTGCAACCTTGTCTATCTTAGGGTTATGCTAGTCGAGGCAGACGTCGTCGCGGTAGCAACGCCGGACGCCGAGACGAGCATGTGACACCACTGTCTCCCTGTCTATCTTAGGGTCACGCTAGTCGAGGCGGACATCGTCGCGGTACCGACAACGGACGCCAAGACGAGCACATGACACCACTACCACCCTGTCTATCTTAGGGTTACGTGAGTCGAGGCGGACATCGTCGCGGTAGCGACGACGGACGCCGAGACGAGCACGTGACACCACTGCCACCCTGTCTTTGCGTAACACGAGTCAAGGCTGACGTCGTCACGGTAGCGACGACGGACGCCGAGACGAGCACGTGACATCACTGCCACCCAGTCTATTTTAGGGTTACGCGAGTCGAGGCGGACATCGTCGCGGTAGCGACGACGGACGCCGAGACGAGCACGTGACACCACTGCCACCCTGCCTTAGCGTAATGCGAGTCGAGGCGGACGTCGTCGCGGTAGCGATGACGGATGTCGAGACGAACACTTGACACCACTGCCACCCTGTCTATCTTGGGGTTAAGCTCGTCTTGGCAGACGTCGTCGCGATTGCGACGATGGACGCCGAGATGAGCACGTGACACCACTGCCACCCTGTCTTTGTGTAACACGAGTCGAGGCGGACGACGTCGCGGTAGCGACGACGGACATCGAGACGAGCACGTGACACCACGGCCACCTTGTCTTAGCGTAACACGAGTCGAGGCGGACGTCGTCGTGGTAGCGACGACGAACACCGAGACGATTACGTGACTCCACTGCAACCCTATCTATCTTAGGGTTACGCGAGTCGAGGCGGATGTCGTCGCGGTAGCGACGACGGACGCCGAGACGAGCACGTGACACCACTGTCACCCTGTCTATCTTAGAGTCACGCTAGTCAAGGCAGACGTCGTCGCGGTAGCGACAACGGACGCCGAGGCGAGTGTCGTGGTTCTAATTCTGACAGTAGAATAGGGGGTAGGTATGAGGAGGCAAGATCCTAGTTATGGTGAGGTTGTGCACGCAATGTTTACGAGTTCATGCCCTTCTTGGAGGAAGTAACAGCCATACGTCTCGGTGCCCGGAGGCTCGGTCGATTGGATTATGTGTGAAGTTACAGGGGGTGCGAACCCTTGTGCCTGAGGAGGGGGGTGGCTTATATAGAGTTCGCCAGACCCCTCCAGCCCTCAGTTACACAGGATTCAATGTACATAAAGAGGTGACGTTACTGGTAACGCCAGCAATAAAGGCATATAAATGATCATTAAGACTTCGGAGTGAACGCTTGACCGTTGTCGTTCTGAGTGACTTTAGATCTTCTGTCTTCCGAGTGATTTCTGATGTGGTCGAGTGAGTACTCTCCGGTCGAATGGAATTGGGTTTTCCGAGTGGAATGCTTCTGGTCGAGTGAATGGTATTGTCCTTAAATATCCCTGACTTTAAGGTAATGTCCTTGGGAAGGGTGTCTAGGTCAGGCCTATTACCCTACCCCAGGTACGTGTCATCGTCATTAGCCCACGAATGGTTCAGGGTTCGAGTGACAAAAGGAGTTGATGATGGTTCCGACCCAGTTTTCACTCTTCGGGAGCATTTTGCTTAGATTAATGAACCACGTAACGACTTCGACTTCATTTTCAGTCGCCTTGATCCATTCCTAAATTGTTGAGTGAATTTTGTTGATAAGCTTCAATTGTGTACATGGTATGAGATCTTTGGCGCGATTGACTGCACAGTCGTTCCCGGATCTCACGGGATTCAAAATTTGGAGAAGCGCGCGGGACGGAGAGGCCCGTAGTAAACGGAACAGATTTGGCAGGGACGCCTCGATCCTCGCACCACCTTTCTCGCCACGTATCGAGTGCGTGATTGCTGCGGGATTCGATGGGACTGCTTGGGCCCACAAGTCAGTCACTCGGTAACAAGTCCATATAAGGCGTCCGGGCCGGTGCGTTTGGCACTGTGCTCTTTATCGCCTTCTTCTTCCTCTGTTTCTCCACCGCATTCGCCACCACCTTCGACGCCGCCGCCCCGTCCAAGCACAGCCTGCTGCGATGGGAAAGGAGAAAACGGCAGCCCTGGAGCGAGCGAAGAAGGTGACGGCGGCAGCGAAGGGCAAGAAGACGAGTCGGGGCGGGTTGTCATCTAGGTCCGGCCTGCCGCCTGGCTGGATCCAGGGCGACTGGATCAGATCCATGATACGGAAGGAAGACATGGAGGATCTGGTCGAAGGGGGCTTGATTGCCCACCAGTCCTGGCGATTGCCGGGGAACGAGACCAAGCTGCAGCCGCAAGAGGGTGAGTGCGTCCTCCTCACGACTCATGTCGACCGCGGTTTCTCCTTGCCTCCACATCCCTTTTTCCGGGCTTTCTTGAATTTCTTTGGAGCTCAACTTCATCACTTTTCCCCCAACACCATCACCTATCTTGCTGCATACAGATAGGGGTCACACGATCCGACACTCAAGTCATACAAACATACAAGCACATGCGGAAGCAACTAGTCTGAGTACAGACACTAGAAAGAAAGAAGGCTTGACGAAGCCTGTCTATCTACATAGGCCCTTCACAAGCTCTGGTCACCACCTGGGTGGCAAGTCACTCGTCAACGTCGAGATCTACATAGAACCCTTCGGAGGAGGCGGTGTTCTCGTCTGCTATAATTATTATAGCAACATGAGTACAAAGGTACTCAGCAAGTCTTACAACAGATCCTAAATATATGCACATTCTCAAGAAGGGTGGTGGAATTATTGCAGCAAGCCAGCTTTGACTCTTGGCTACGCTATCCTACGAGTCGTCACTTGTGAAATTAGTTGTCGCACACGAGTCCACTAATCACCATCACAATACTCCACCGTGGATCCTCCCTCGTAATCCTACGAGAGGGCCATCTGCGGTACTCACACTTATCTTGAGTCTTTTAGTAGTAGCCATTAACTTGTCTATGAACTGCATAAGTGACCAAGTAGTCCTTTACCGTGGACGCGGCTATTCGAATAGTTTTATACCCTGCAGGGGTGTACTTCTTCACACATGTTTCCACCACTTAGCGTCTGCACACGACATGTGCTCGGCAGACTTCAAGCGAAAGCCGACGTGGGTGTAGACCACGACCTAACTAAACACACGAGTCTCTAGTCCAGGTTTATCGCCTATTCGGGTTCCATCCGCAAGGAAATCCGGCCGGGGTGTCCTCAACGGCCCCAAACGATGTGTGCAGGGTTCCCGAGATACCAAACGGGCGACCCGGTACACCGTGCCACGTGCCTACCGCATCACAGCCCACCCCTAAGGTCAGCGCTGCACACGGCCTCCAGCAACTACAAACACCAGAAACTACTTGCAACTCCTGGACAGAGGACGGGGTGATTAATAAGTCGAGAGAGTCAATTAAGGATCCCAATGTGTGGTAGTAGCTGAATCTTAAATCACGCATACAGATCTCAGTTCTTAAGGACGGCCTCAATGAAACAACCCACCATGTACTCCTACATGGCCTCTCATCGATACCTTTACCTCGTCATGTTCAACACTTCACTCTCATTACCGACACAACCATTCACTCTAGTCCATCACCCTGATGAGCCAGACCTGACACAACTCTAAGCATAGCAAGCATAGCATGGTAGGAAACACAGACATGGCTCAATCAACTCCTACACATGCTAGTGGGTTTCATCTAGTTACTGTGGCAATGACAGGTCATGCAGAGGATATGGGTTCAACTACCGCAACACACAGCAGTTTGAAACGCGTTGTCTTAATGCAGTAAACGAGAGCAGAAGCGAGAAGATGGGTTTGTATCAAAATGATCAATGGGGTTGCTTGCCTGACAGAGTGGTAGTGGAATACTGCCCTTCAGTTGGATACTCGTGAATATCCTCGAAGGCAGAACCTACCACGAAGAACACATCGAAACACAATCATCACATGGCAATATGCAACAATATGATGCACGCTATGACATGGCAAAATGAGTGTGTTTTGGCTAATGCATCTTAGAACAGGTTGGTTTGAGTTCATTTGAATCAAGGATTCAAATGCAAACCCAAAATAGGAGGTCATATTAGTGCAATAACTTGTTTCATCTAATCAGCAAGGTTACAATGTTCTGACATGCATGACACCAGTACAGATGGAAAGATTGGATTTTTCTGATCCAAATTCATATATAATTTGTTTGATTTGGAGCTACGGTTGAATTACTATGAATTTTTGAAGTTTTTGGTATTTTCTGGAATTTCCTGAATAAAAATAAATCCAGAAAAATACTTATTACGTCAGCATTGCGTAAGGGTGACGTCAGCAGTCAACGGGGCCGGTCCAGGTCAAACCTGACGCTGGGGCCCACATGTCAGTGTCTAACTAACTAACCTAAGTTAATTAGTACTAATCTAATCCTAAACCAGATTAGTTAAGGCCCTGGGCCCACACGTCAGTGACCCAGGGGGGTCAAATCCCTGGTCAAACTGGGCTGACTCGCCGGTGTTTAGCCGCCGGCGAGGCCAGACGCGGCGGGGCGGTGCGGGTTTCGTCCTCCGGCGACCAAAACGACGGCGGAGCACATCTACGTGATGCGGGGAGTGAGCCGCGTCGAGTGGTGGCAGTGGGTGGAGCTGGGGTGGCCGGAAACGACGCCGGCGACGAGCTGTGCGGCTGCCGGAGTTTGGGCGAGCTCGGGCTCATCGCTAGGGGGCACGGCGAGGTGCGTGGAGTGGTTCTGTGGACTCCTGTGAGTGCGGCGAAGACGATGGCGTGCTCGGAATCGAGCCAACGTGGCTGTGGCCACGACGGCGACGTGCTGAGGCGGCGGCGGGTGCGGCCGAGCTCGGTGCAGTCGATGCAGGGCTCGAGAGCGAGAACGGAAAAGATGGGGAGGTAGCTGAGCTCACGGCGGTCACGACGGAGCAGTCGGCGAGGTCGGGGACGAGCTGCTGCGGTGGTGACGGCGAAAGGGATCTCCGGCGACGGCGAGGTCGGGCGAGGCTGTTGCGGTGGTTCCGAAGTGAACGAGCGCTCGGGGCTCGGTCTGCTCGATGGAGAGGACGACGACGGAGCTCGTGGACACGGCAGCGCGGCTCGGGGACGACGGTGGACGCGGGTTTCACGGTGGCGCGGCTGCGGCTGCATCGGCCATGGTGGGGAGAGAGCGAGAGAGAGGCGCAGGGGGGAGAATGAGGTGTCGAGGGGGTCGAGGCGACGACGTGGAGGACGTCCAGGCGTCCAGCGATTCGAGCGGCAAGCAGCTGGTGCCGTGGCGGGCTCGCGCACGCCGGCGTCACCTCCCTGCCTTCCTGGCGGGGACGAAGCAGCTGGCTGGCATGGGCCAGCACAGTGCTGGGCCGCCAGGTGGGCCGGCAGGTGACTTTGCCAGGTAAGTTTATTTTCCTTTTTTTTTATTTCTGTTTTTTTATTTCTGCAAGTTTGTGGCTTTTCTAAAAATACCTAGGCACTTTCAAAAATCACCAAACTGCTCATGCCCACTGTATAGAGTATATCCAACATGGAACATTTCAGTTTGGGATTATTTGGACATTTAAAATATTTACTAGCATTTAAATGCCCAAATGCAGGTTACATATGATTTAATTCAATGACCTTATGATGACCTAGAAAAATGTGAACCAGTTTTGGCAGAGGTTCTAACCCAAGACAAAAATGATGGACATTTTAGAAAGGCATTTCAGGTTCATTGAAAAAGATTTTAGTAAACCCTAGTTGTTTCCAGGGGGTGCTGGGGGTTCTATCATCCCTGTTTCAAGTTTCTGGAAAAGCTTAAACATGATGCAACACTCTAATGCCTGAACTAGCTAGGGTGTGACACGGACGTCGTCGCGGTAGTGACGACTGACGCCGAGACAAGCACGTGACAGCACTGCCACCTTGTCTTAGCGTAACGCGAGTCGAGGCGGACGTCGTCGCGGTAGCGACGACGGACACCGAGACGAGTACGTGACACCACTGGCACCCTGTCTTAGCGTAACGCGAGTCGAGGTGGACGTCGTTGCGGTAGCGATGACGGACGCAGAGACGAGCACGTGACAACACTGCAACACTGCCTATCTTAGGGTTACGTTGCGGTAGTGACGCCGGACGCCGAGACGAGCACGTGACACCACTGTCTCCCTGTCTATCTTACGGTCACGCTAGTCGAGGCGGTACCGACAACGGACGCCGAGACGAGCACGTGACACCACTACCACCCTGTCTATCTTAGGGTTACACAAGTCGAGGCGGACGTCATCGTGGTAGCGACGACGGACGCCGAGACGAGCACGTGACACCACTGCCACCCTGTCTTTGCGTAACACGAGTCAAGGCTGACGTCGTCGCTGTAGCGATGCCGGACGCCGAGACGAGCACGTGACATCACTGCCACCCAGTCTATCTTAGGGTTAAGCTAGTCGAGGCGGACATCGTCGTGGTAGCGACGACGGACGCCAAGACGAGCACGTGACACCACTGCCACCCTGCCTTAGTGTAACGTGAGTCGAGGCGGACGTCGTCGCGGTAGCGACAACGGACGCCGAGACGAACACTTGACACCACTGCCACCCTGTCTATCCTGAGGTTAAGCTCGTCTAGGCGGATGTCATCGCGATAGCGACGACGAACGCCGAGACGAGCACGTGACACCACTGCCAACCTGTCTTTGAGTAATGCGAGTCGAGGCGGATGTCATCGTGGTAGCGACGACGGACACCGAGACGATCACGTGACACCACTGCCACCTTGTCTTAGCGTAACACGAGTCGAGGCGGACGTCGTCGCGGTAGCGATGACGAATGCCAAGACGAGCACGTTACACCACTACAACCCTGTCTATCTTGGGGTTACGCGAGTCGAGGCGGATGTCGTCGCGGTAGTGACAACGGACGCCGAGACAAGCACGTGACACCACTGTCACCCTGTCAATCTTAGGGTTACGTGAGTCGAGGTGGATGTCGTCGCGGTAGCGACAACGGACACCGAGACGAGCACATGACACCACTGCAACCCTGTCTATCTTAGGGTTACGCGAGTCGAGGCAGACGTCGTCGTGGTAGCGACAACGGACGCCAAGACGAGCACATGACACAACTGCCACCCTGTCTTAGCTTAACGTGAGTCGAGGCGGACGTCGTTGCGGTAGCGACGACGTACACCGAGACGAGCACGTGACACCACTGTCACCTTTCCTTACCGTAACGCGAGTCGAGGCGGACATCGTCGCAGTAGCGACGACGAACGCCGAGCCGAGCACGTGACAACACTGCAACCCTGTCTATCTTAGGGTTACGCGAGTCAAGGCGAACTTTGTCACGGTAGCGACGACGGACGGCGAGACGAGCACGTGATACCACTGTTATGCTGTCTATCTTAGGGTCACTCTAGTCGAGGTGGACGTCGTCGCGGTAGCGACAACGGACGCCAAGACGAGCACGTGACACAACTGCCACCCTGTCTATATTATGGTTACGCGAGTCGAGGCGGACGTCATTGCGGTAGCGACGATGGACGCTGAGACGAGCACGTGAGACCACTGTCACCCTGTCTTAGCGTAACGCGAGTCAAGGCTGACGTCGTCGCGGTAGTGACGGGACTCCAAGACGAGCACGTGACAGCAATGCCACCCTGTCTTAGCGCAACGCGAGTCGAGGCGGACATCGTCGCGGTAGCGACGACGGATGCCGAGACGAGCACGTGACACCACTGGTACCCTGTCTTATCGTAACGCGAGTCAAGGCGGACGTCGTCGCGGTAGCGACGACGGACGCCGAGACAAGCACGTGACACCACTGTCACCCTGTCTATCTTAGGGTTACGCGAGTCGAGGCGGACGTCGTCGTGGTAGCAACGACGGACGCCGAGATGAGCACATGACACCACTGTCACCCTGTCTATCTTAGGTTTACGCGAGTCGAGGCGGACGTCGTCGCGGTAGCGGTGATGGACACCGCGACGAGCACGTGACACCACTGCCACCCTGTCTTATCGTAACGCGAGACGAGGCGGATGTCGTCGTGGTAGCGATGACGGATGCCGAGATGAGCACGTGACACCAGTGCCACCCTATCTATCTTAGGGTTACGCGAGTCGAGGCGGACGTCGTCACGATAGCGACGACGGACGCCAAGACGAGCACGTGACACCACTGCCACCCTGTCTTAGCGTAACGCGAGTCAAGGCTGACGTTGTTGCGGTAGCGACGGGACGCCAAGACGAGCACGTGACACCACTGCCACCCTGTCTTAGTGCAATGCGAGTCGAGGCGGACGTAGTCGCGGTAGCGACGACGGACACCGAGAAGAGCACATGACACCACTGCCAGCCTGTCTTAGCATAACGCGAGTCGAGGCGGACGTCGTCGCTGACGAACACTTGACACCACTGCCACCCTGTCTATCTTGGGGTTATGCTCGTCTAGGCGGATGTTGTCGCGATAGCGATGACGGACGCCGAGATGAGCACGTGACACCACTGCCACCCTGTCTTAGCTTAACGTGAGTCGACGCGGACGTCGTCGTGGTAGCGACGACGGACACCGAGACGAGCATGTGACACCACTGTCACCTTGTCTTAGCGTAACGCGAGTCGAGGCAGACGTCGTCGCAGTAGCGACGACGAACGCCGAAACGAGCACGTGACACCACTGCAACCCTGTCTATCTTAGGGTTACGCGAGTCGAGGCGAACTTCATCGCGGTAGCGACAACGGACGGCGAGACGAGCACGTGATACCACTGTTACGCTGTCTATCTTAGGGTCACGCTAGTCGAGGCAGACGACATCGCGGTAGCGACAACGGACGCCAAGACGAGCACGTGACACAATTGCCACCCTGTCTATCTTAGGGTTACGCGAGTATAGGCGGACGTTGTCGCGGTAGCGACAACGGACGCCGAGACGAGCACGTGACACCACTGCCACCCTGTCTTAGCGTAACGCGAGTCAAGGCTGACGTCGTCGCGGTAGCAACTGGACGCCAAGACGAGCACGTGACACCACTGCCACCCTGTCTTAGCGCAACGCGAGTCGAGGCGGACATCGTCGCGGTAGCGACGACGGATGCCGAGACGAGCACGTGACACCACTGCCACCCTGTCTTATCGTAATGCGAGTCAAGGCGGACGTCGTCGCGGTAGCGACGACGGCCGCCAAGACAAGCACGTGACACCACTGTCTATCTTAGGGTTACGCGAGTTGAGGCGGACGTCGTCGTGGTAGCAACGACGAACGCCGAGACGAGCACGTGACACCACTGTCACCCTGTCTATCTTAGGGTTACGCGATTCGAGCCGGACGTCATCGCGGTAGCGGTGATGGACGCCGAGACGAGCACGTGACACCACTGCCACCCTGTCTTATCGCAACGCGAGACGAGGCGGATGTCGTCGAGGTAGCGACGACGGATGTCGAGATGAGCACGTGACACCAGTGCCACCCTATCTATCTTAGGGTTACGCGAGTCGAGGCGGACGTCGTCGTGATAGCGACGACGGACGCCAAGACGAGCACGTGACACCACTGCCACCCTGTCTTAGCGTAACAAAAGTCGAGGCGGACATCGTCGTCGGACGGACGCCGAGACGAGCACGTGACACCACTGCCACCCTTACTTATCGTAACGCGAGTCGAGGCGGACGTCATCGCGGTAGCAACAACGGATGCCGAGATGAGCACGTCACACCAGTGCCACCCTGTCTTATCGTAACGCGAGTCGAGGCGGACGTCATCGCGGTAGGAACAACGGATGCCGAGATGAGCACGTCACACCAGTGCCACCCTATCTATCTTAGGATTACACGAGTCGAGGCAGACGTCATCGCGATAGCGACGACGGACGCCAAGACGAGCATGTGACACCACTGCCACCCTGTCTTAGCGTAACGCAAGTCGAGGCGGACGTCGTCGTCGGACGGATGCCGAGACGAGCACGTGACACCACTGCCACCCTGTCTATCTTAGGGTTACGCGAGTCGAGGCGGACGTCGTCGCAGTAGCGACGACGGACGCCGAGACGAGCACGTGACACCACTGCGTCCCTGTCTTAGCGTAACGCGAGTCGAGGCGGACGTCGTCGCGGTAGCGACAAGGAAAGCCGAGACGTGCACGTGACACCACTGCCACCCTGTTTTATCGTAACGCGAGTCGAGGCGGACGTCGTCATGGTAGTGATGACGGACGCCGAGACGAGCACGTCACACCAGTGCCACCCTGTCTATCTTAGGGTAACGCGAGTCGACGCGGATGTCGTCGCGGTAGCGACGACTGACGCCGAGACGGGCACGTGACACCACTACCACCCTGTCTTATCGTAACGCGAGTCGAGGCGAACGTCATCGCTGTAGCGACGACGAACGTCGAGACGAGCACGTGACACCACTGCCACCCTGTCTTAGCATAACGCGAGTCGAGGCGGATGTCGTCGCGGTAGCGACGACGGTCGCTGAGACGAGCATGTGAGATCAATGCCACCTAGTCTATGTTAGGGTTACGCGATTCGAGGCGGACGTCGTCGCGGTAGCGACGACGGACACCGAGACGAGCACGTGACACCACTACCACCCTGTCTTATCGTAACGCGAGTCAAGGCGGACGTCGTCGTAGTAGCGACGGGATGCCAAGACGAGCACGTGGCACCACTTCCACCCTGTCTTAGCGCAACGCGACTCGAGGCGGACGTCATCGCGGTAGCGACGACGGACGCCGAGACGAGCACGTGACATCACTGCCACCCTGTCCATCTTAGGGTTACGCGAGTCGAGGCGGACGTCGTCGTGGTAGCAACGGCGAACGCCGAGACGAGCACGTGACACCACTACCACCCTGTCTATCTTAGGGTTACGCGAGTCAAGGTGGACGTCGTCGCGGTAGCGGTGACGGACGCCGAGACGAGCACGTGACACCACTGCCACCCTGTCTTAGCGTAACGTGAGTCGAGGCGGACGTCGTCGCGGTAGCGACAACGAAAGCCGAGACGTGCACGTGACACCACGGCCACCCTGTTTTATCGTAACGCGAGTCGAGGCGGACGTCGTCGCGTTGAGCGATTCGGCAGATTTGGATTCCTTTCCTATATATCCACTCATGTGGTACTTCATCATATGATTCATATAAGATCCAGTGACGACGGACGCCGAGACGAGCACGTCACACCAGTGCCACCCTGTCTATCTTAGGGTAACGCGAGTCGACGCGGACGTCGTCGCGGTAGTGACGACTGACGCCGAGACGAGCACGTGACACCACTACCACCCTGTCTTATCGTAACGCAAGTCGAGGCGGACGTCATCGCTGTAGCGACGACGGACGCCGAGACGGGCACGTGACACCACTTCCACCCTGTCTTAGCGTAACGCGAGTCGAGGCAGTTGTCGTCGCGGTAGCGACGACGGTCGCTGAGACGAGCATGTGAGATCAATGCCACCTAGTCTATCTTAGGTTACGCGAGTCGAGGTGGACGTCGTCGCGGTAGCGACGACGGACGCCGAGACAAGCACGTGACACCACTACCACCCTGTCTTATCGTAACGCGAGTCAAGGCGGACGTCGTCGCAGTAGCGATGGGACGCCAAGACGAGCACGTGGCACCAGTGCCACCCTGTCTTATCGTAACGCGAGTCGAGGCGGACGTCATCGCGGTAGGAACAACGGATGCCGAGATGAGCACGTGACACCAGTGCCACCCTATCTATCTTAGGATTACGCGAGTCGAGGCAGACGTCGTCGCGATAGCGACGACGGACGCCAAGACGAGCATGTGACACCACTGCCACCCTATCTTAGCGTAACGCAAGTCGAGGCGGACGTCGTCGTCGGACGGACGCCGAGACGAGCACGTGACACCACTGCCACCCTGTCTATCTTAGGGTTACGCGAGTCGAGGCGGACGTCGTCACAGTAGCGACGACGGACGCCGAGACGAGCACGTGACACCACTGCCACCCTGTCTTAGCGTAACGCGAGTCGAGGCGGACGTCGTCACGGTAGCGACAACTAAAGCCGAGACGTGCACGTGACACCACTGCCACCCTGTTTTATCGTAACGCGAGTCGAGGCGGACGTCGTCGCGGTAGTGACGACGGACGCCGAGACGAGCACGTCACACCAATGCCACCCTGTCTATCTTAGGGTAACGCGAGTCGACGCGGACATCGTCGCGGTAGCGACGACTGACGCCGAGACGGGCACGTGACACCACTACCACCCTATCTTATCGTAACGCGAGTCGAGGCAGACGTCATCGCCGTAGCGACGACGGACGCCGAGACGAGCACGTGACACCACTACCACCCTGTCTTAGCGTAACGCGAGTCGAGGCGGATGTCGTCGCGGTAGCGACGACGGTCGCTGAGACGAGCATGTGAGATCAATGCCAGCTAGTCTATCTTAGGGTTACGCGAGTCGAGGCAGACGTCGTCGCGGTAGCGACGACGAACGCCGAGACGAGCACGTGACGCCACTACCACCCTGTCTTATCGTAACACGAGTCAAGGCGGACGTCGTCGTAGTAGCGACGGGACGCCAAGACGAGCACGTGGCACCACTGCCACCCTGTCTTAGCGCAACACGAGTCGAGGCGGACGTCATCGCGGTAGCGATGACGGTCGCCGAGACGAGCACGTGACATCACTGCCACCCTGTCCATCTTAGGGTTACGCGAGTCGAGGCGGACGTCGTCGTGGTAGCAACGGCGAACGCCGAGACGAGCACGTGACACCACTACCAGCCTGTCTATCATAGGGTTACGCGAGTCAAGGTGGACGTCGTCGCGGTAGCGGTGACGGACGCCGAGACGAGCACGTGACACCACTGCCACCCTGTCTTAGCGTAACGTGAGTCGAGGCGGACGTCGTCGCGGTAGCGACAACGAAAGCCGAGACGTGCACGTGACACCACGGCCACCCTGTTTTATCGTAACGCGAGTCGAGGCGGACGTCGTCGCGTTGAGCGATTCGGCAGATTTGGATTCCTTTCCTATATATCCACTCATGTGGTACTTCATCATATGATTCATATAAGATCCAGTGACGACGGACGCCGAGACGAGCACGTCACACCAGTGCCACCCTGTCTATCTTAGGGTAACGCGAGTCGACGCGGACGTCGTCGCGGTAGTGACGACTGACGCCGAGACGAGCACGTGACACCACTACCACCCTGTCTTATCGTAACGCAAGTCGAGGCGGACGTCATCGCTGTAGCGACGACGGACGCCGAGACGAGCACGTGACACCACTGCCACCCTGTCTTAGCGTAACGCGAGTCGAGGCAGTTGTCGTCGTGGTAGCGACGACGGTCGCTGAGACGAGCATGTGAGATCAATGCCACCTAGTCTATCTTAGGTTACGCGAGTCGAGGTGGACGTCGTCGCGGTAGCGACGACGGACGCCGAGACAAGCACGTGACACCACTACCACCCTGTCTTATCGTAACGCGAGTCAAGGCGGACGTCGTCGCAGTAGCGACGGGACGCCAAGACGAGCACGTGGCACCACTGCCACCTGTCTTAATAGTCAACGCGAGTCAGGCGGGCATGAATCGTCTATGTAGAGGTAGGAACAAGAGGATGCCGAGATGAGCACGTGACACTAGTGCCACCCTACTATCTTAGGTTACGCGACGTCGAGGCAGACGTCGTCGCGATAGCGCACGAGGACGCCAAGACGGCCTGTGACACCACTGCCACCCTATCTTAGCGTAACGCACGTCTAGGCGGACGTCGTCTCGTCGTCGGACGGACGCCGAGACAGCACGTGAACAACCACTGCCAACCCTGTCCTATCTTAGGTGGTACGCGAGTCGAGGTCGACCGTCGTCAAGTAGCGACTCGGACGCCGAGACAGCAACGTGACACCACTCACCCCTGTCTTTAGCGTAACGCGAGTCGAGGCGGACGTCGTGCCGGTAGCGACAACAAGCCAGAACTGCACGTGACACCAACCACTGCCACCCTGTTTTATTCGTAACGCGAGTCATGGCGGACGTCGTCCTGTAGTGATGACGGACGCGAGACGAGCACGTCACACCAATGCCACCCTGTCTATCTTGGGAACGCGAGTCGACGCGGAGTTGTCGCGAGACGACGACTGACGACCTGAGACGGCACGTGATCACCACTAACCACCGCTACTTCTTCGTCAACGCGAGTGAGGGCGAACGTCTCGCTGTAGCGACGGACGGACGTCCGAGACAGCACGTACACCACTCCACCTGTCTTACGCTAACGCGAGTCGAGGCGGATTCTCGCGGTAGCGACGACGGTCGCTGAGACGACAATTGGGTCAATGCCAGCTAGTCCTATCGTTTAGGTTCGCTGATCCGAGGCGGACGTCGTCGCGGTCAGCGTACGACGAACCCGAGACCTAGACGGACGGCCTACCCACCCCACCACCCCTGTCTTTAGTACGTACACGAGTCAAGGCGGACGTTCGCGTAGTATCGACGGGACGCAAGACGAGCCACTTGGCACCACTGCCACCTCTTCTTAGCGCAACACCCGATTCGAGGCGACGTCATCCGCGGTAGCGATGACGGTCCGCCGAGACGAGCACGTGAATCACTGCCACCCTGTCTCATCTTAGGGTTATGCGAGTCGAGCGGACGTCGTCGTGGTAGCAATGGCAACGCCGAGACGAGCACGTGACACCACTCCACACCCTGTCTATCTTAGGGTACGCGAGTCAAGGTGGACGTCGTCGCGGTACGGTGACGACGCCGAGACGAGCACGTGACACCACTGCCACCCTGTCTTAGCTTAAGTGAGTAGGCGGACGTCGTCGCGGTAGCGACACGAAAGCCGAGACGTGCACTGACAAAACCACTGCCCCGCCACTGTTGTTATAAATCGAACGACGAGTCGAGGCGGACGTCGTCGCGTAGCGATTCGGAAGATTTGGATTCTTCCTATATCCTTCATGTGGTACTTATCATAATATGATTCATATAAGATCCAGTGACGACGACCGAGACGACAGTCACATCCACGCATTGCCACCCTGTCTATCTTAGGTAACGCGAGTCGACGCGGACGCGTCGCGGTAGTGACGACTGACGCCGAGACGATCACGTGACACATAAACACACCCCTGTCTTATCGTAACGGAGGTCGAGCAGACGTCATCGCCTTTAGCGACACGAACGCCGGACGAGCACGTGACACCACTTCGCCACCCTGTCTTAGCGTAACGCGAGTCGAGGCAGTTGTCGTCCGGTAGCGACGACGGTCGCTGAGACGACATGTGAGATCAATGCCTACCTAGTCTATCTAGGTTACGCGAGTCGAGGTGGACGTCGTCCGCGGTAGCGACGACGGACGCCGAACAAGCACGTGACACCACTACCACACCCTGTCTTATCGTAACGCGAGTCAAGACGGACGTCGTCGCAGTAGCGAGGGACGCCAGAGACGACACGTGGCACCACTGCCACCACCTGTCTTATCTTACGCGCAGTCGAGCGGACGTATCTCGCGGTAGGAACACAACGGATGCCGAGATGGACACGTGACACCAGTGCAACCCTATCTATCTTAGGATTACGCGAGTCGAGGCAGACGTCGTAGCGATAGCGCGACGGACGCCAAGACGAGCATGTGACACCACTGCCACCCTATCTTAGCGTAACGCAAGTCGAGGCAGACGTCGTCGTCGGACGACCCGAGACGAGCACGTGACACACTGCCACCCCTGTCTATCTTAGGGTTACGCGAGTCGAGCGGACGTCGTCACAGTAGCTACGACGGACGCCGAGACGAGCACGTGACACCACTGCCACCCTGTCTATTAAGCGTAACGCGAGTCGAGGCGGACGTCGTCACGGTAGCGACAACTAAAGCCGAGACGTGCACGTGACACCACTTCCGCCACCCTGTTTTATATCGTAACGCGATTCGAGGCGGACGTCGTACGCGTAGTGACGACGACGCCGAGACGACACGTCATCAACCATGCCACCCCCCTGTCTATCTTAGGGTAACGCGAGTCGACGCGACATCGTCGCGGTAGCGACGACTGACAACGCGAGTCGAGGCAGACGTCATCGCCGTAGCGACGACGGACGCCGAGACGAGCACGTGACACCACTACCACCCTGTCTTAGCGTAACGCGAGTCGAGGCGGATGTCGTCGCGGTAGCGACGACGGTCGCTGAGACGAGCATGTGAGATCAATGCCAGCTAGTCTATCTTAGGGTTACGCGAGTCGAGGCGGACGTCGTCGCGGTAGCGACGATGAACGCCGAGACGAGCACGTGACGCCACTACCACCCTGTCTTATCGTAACACGAGTCAAGGCGGACGTCGTCGTAGTAGCGACGGGACGCCAAGACGAGCACGTGGCACCACTGCCACCCTGTCTTAGCGCAACACGAGTCAAGGCGGACGTCATCGCGGTAGCGATGACGGTCGCCGAGACGAGCACGTGACATCACTGCCACCCTGTCCATCTTAGGGTTACGCGAGTCGAGGTGGACGTCGTCGTGGTAGCAACGGCGAACGCCGAGACGAGCACGTGACACCACTACCACCCTGTCTATCTTAGGGTTACGCGAGTCAAGGTGGACGTCGTCGCGGTAGCGGTGACGGACGCCGAGACGAGCACGTGACACCACTGCCACCCTGTCTTAGCGTAACGCGAGTCGAGGCAGTTGTCGTCGCGGTAGCGACGACGGTCGCTGAGACGAGCATGTGAGATCAATGCCAGCTAGTCTATCTTAGGGTTACGCGAGTCGAGGCGGACGTCGTCGCGGTAGCGACGATGAACGCCGAGACGAGCACGTGACGCCACTACCACCCTGTCTTATCGTAACACGAGTCAAGGCGGACGTCGTCGTAGTAGCGACGGGACGCCAAGACGAGCACGTGGCACCACTGCCACCCTGTCTTA
>JAAAXO010000230.1:965312-977416 GCA_011799875.1 Thinopyrum elongatum | reverse complement strand
CCACCCTGTCTATTTAGGTAACGCGAGTCGACTGCGGACTCGTCGCTGTCTGACGACGTGACGCCGATACGGTCCATGTGACACCACTTTACCACCCTGTCCTTAATCGTAACGCGAGTCGAGCGGGACGTCATCATCGCCGTAGCGGACGACGGACCGCCGAGACAGCACGTGACACCACTCCCGACTCCTGTCTTAGCGTAACGCGGAGTCCGAGGCGGATGTCCGTCGCGTACGACGACTTTCGCTGAGACGAGCATGTGAGATCAATGCTAGCTAGTCTATCTTAGGGTTACGCGAGTCGAGGCGGACGCGTCGGCGTTAGCGACGACGAACGCCGAGACGGCACGTTACGCCACTAACCACCCTGTCCTTTCGTAACACGAGTCAAGGGCGGACGGCGTCCGTAGTAGCGCGGGACCCAAAACGAGCACGTGGCAACCAGCCCTGCAGAACCGACTGTCTTATCCTTAGTAGCGCAAAACACAGTCGAGCGGACGTCATCTCGTAGCGATGACGGTCCGCGAGACAGCACGTGACATCACTGCACCCTGTCTAGCGTAGGGTTATGCGAGTCGAGAGCGGACGTCGTCGTGGTAGCAATGGCGAACGCCGAGACGACACGTACACCACTTACCCCCCTGTCTATCTTAGGGTTACGCGTGTCGAGGTGGACATCGTCGCGGTAGCGGTGACCTGACGCCGATACGTCACTTGACACCACTGCCACCCTGTCTTAGCGTATAACGAGAGTCGATGCGGACTCGTCGCGGTAGCGACAACACGAAATCCGAGACTTGCACGTGACCCAAACCACTGCCACCCTGTTTTATCGTAACGCGAGTCTATGCGGACGTCGCCGCGGTAGTGACGACGACGCCGATACTAGCATGTCCTCAAACAACAGTGCCAACCCTGTCTATCTTGGGTAACCGATCGACGCGGGACGATCGTCGCGGTATTGACGACTGACGCCGAGACGGGCACCGTGGACACCACACCACCCTGCCTTATTGTAACGGTGTCCGGCGGACGTCATCGCTGGGTAAGTACGACGGACGCCGGACGAGACGTGAGACCACTCACCCTTGCCGCCACCACTGTCTTAGCGTAACGCGAGTCGAGGCGGTTGTCGTGCGGTAGCGACGACGTGTCCGCTGAGACGAGCATGTGAGATCATCCACCTATCTATCTTAGGGTTACGCCCCCGGATCGAGGCGGACGTCGTCGCAGTACGACGGGACCGCCAAGAGCGAGCACAGTGGCAAAAACCACTGCCAACGCGGTCCCTTATCGTAACGCGATTCTCTAGGCGGACAGTCATCCACTGTAGACCAATGGATGCCGATATGGAGCACGTGACACCAGTGCCACCCTATCTATCTTAGGATTTACTCGAGTCGATCAGACGTCGTCGCGATAAACACGACTACGCCAAGACGAGCATGTGACAAACCCACTGCCACCCTGTTCTTAAGCTAACGCACGTCGAGCGGACGTCGTCTTCGGACGACGCCGAACGATCACGTGACAACCACTCCTGCCACCGCTGTCTATCTTAGGTTCGAGCGAGTCGAGGCGACGTCGTCGCAGTAGCGACGACGGACGCTAGACGAGCACGTGACACCACTTGCCACCCTGTCTAGCGTAACACGGTCGAGTCGGACGTCGACCGGTAGCGACAACGAAAGCCGAGACGTGCACGTCCACACAACGTTGCCAGCCCCCCTTTCTTATCGTACGCGAGTCGAGGCGGATGTTCGTCGCTGTAGCGACGATGGTCCCCGTGAGACGACATGTGAATCAAAAATGCAGCAGTCCTATCTTAGGGTTACGCAGTCGAGGCGGACTCGTCGCGGTAAAGCGACGCGAACGCCGAACGACCACGTACGTCCACTAAACCATACCCCCTGTTTTTATCGTACAACGAGTCAGCGGAACGTCGTCAGTATAAGCGACGGGACGCCAAGACCGAGCACTTGGCACCACTGCCACCCTGTCTTAGCGCAACACTCGATTCGAGGCGGACGTCACGCGGTGCGACACGGACACCGAGAACGAGCACGTGACTCCACTCATGCACTGCCACCCCTGTCGATCTTAGGTTACGTGAGTCACGGCGGACGTCGTGTTGTAGCAACGACGAACGGCCGAGACGAGCACGTGACACCACTGCCACCCTGTCTATCTTGGGTTACGCGAGTCCAGGTGGACGTCATCATCCCGGTATCTGTTACCGACGCCGAGACGAGCACGTGACACCACTGCCACCCCCTGTCTTATCATAACGCGAGTCGAGGCGACCGTCAATCCGCGGTAGCAACGACGGATGCCGAGTGAGCACACGACACGGTGCCTCCCTATCTATCTTATGATTACGCGAGTCGAGGCGGACGTCATCGCGGATAGCGCGACGACCCAACGAGCACGTTACACCACTTTGCCACCTGTCTTATCGTACACGCAGTGAGTGGAACTCGTCGTCGGACGGACGCCGAGAACGAGCACGTGACACAACTGCCACCCTGTCTATCTTAAGGTTCGCGAGTCGAGGCGGACGTCGTCGTGGTAGCGACGATGGACGCCGAGACGAGCACGTGACCCACTCTGTCCAGCCACTGTCTTAGCGTAACGCGAGTCGAGGCGACATTGTCGCGGTAGCGACAACGAACGCCGAACGTGCCCGTGACACCACTGCCCCACCCTTTGTTTTAAAAAATCGAACGCGATCGAGGCGGACGTCACTGTGGCGGTAGTGCCGACAGGACGCCGAGACGAGCCCTCACCCCAGTGGCCACCCTGTCTTCTTAGGGTAACGCTAGTCGACGCGACGTCGTCGCGTAGCGACACTGACGCCGAGAACGTGCACGTGACACCACTACCCACACTGTCTTAATCGTACGCGACTCGAGGCGGACGTCATCGCCGTAAGCGACGACGGACGCCGAGAGAGCACTGCACCACTGCCACCTTGTCTAGCTTAACGCGAGTCGAGGCGGATGTCCGTCGCGGTAGCGACGAGGGTCGCTGAGATGGAGCAGTGAAATCAATGCCAGCTAGTCTATCTTAGGTTTTCCGCAATCTAGGCGGACGTCGTCGCGGTAGCGACACGAAAGCTCAGACGTGCACGTGGACACCACTGCCACCACGCACCGCCTGTTTTGAAGCGTACGCGAGTCGGCGGACGTCGTCGCGTAGTGACGACGGACGCCCGTAGACAGCACGTCACACCAATGCCACCCTGCTTATCGTACGGGTCGAGGCGGATGTCGTCGCGGTAGCGACGAGGCGCTGAGACGAGCATTTGAGTCACAATGGCCAGCTAGTCGATCGTAGTGTTACTTTAGTCGAGGCGGACGTTCGTCGGCGGTGCGACGACGGACGCGCGAGACGAGCACGTGACGCCACTACCACCCTGTCCTTATCGTAACGCGAGTCAAGGGCGGACGTCGTCGTAGTAGCGACGGGACGCCAAGCGAGCACGTGGCACCACTGCCACCCTGTCTTAGCGCAACGCGAGTCGAGGCGGACGTAATCGCGGTATCGCCGACTGACGCCGAGACGAAACGTGACATTCACTGCCACCCTGTCTATCTTAGGGTCACGTGAGTCGAGGCGACCGTCGTCGGTGGTAGCAACGACGAACGCCGAACGAGCACGTGACACCACTGCCACCTGTCTATCTTAGGGTTACGCGAAGTCGAGGTGGGGAACGTCATCCTCCGCGGTATCGGTTGACGGACGCCGAGACGATCAGTGACACTACTGCCAACCCTGTCTTATCATAAACGCGGTCGAGGGCGGACGTCATCGCGGTAGCACGACGGATCCGAGATGAGCACGTGACACTAGTGGCCTCCCTATCTATCTTATGATTACGCGAGTGAGCGGACTTCATCGCTATAGCGACGACGGACGCCAAGAGAGCACGTGACAACCACTCTGCCACCACTGTCTTATAGCGTAACGCAAGTGGAGTGGACGTCGTCCGTCCGGACGGCCCGAGATGAGCACGTGACACCGACTGCCCCCTCTGTCTATCTTAGTTACGCGAGTCGAGGCGACGTCGTCCGTGGGTAGCGAACGATGGACGCCGTAGACGACACGTGACACCACTCCACTGCCACACTGTCCCTTAGCGAACGCGAGTCGACCAGGCGGACGTTGTTCGCGGTAGCGACAACGAAATCCGAGACGTGCACGTGACAGCCACTGCCCTGCCCACCACTTGTTTTATGGAACGCGAGTCGAGGCATACGTCATCGCGGTATTGATGACGGCCGCCCGAGACGATCACGTCCACCAGTGCCACCCTGTCGATCTTAGGGTAACGCGAGTCGACGCGGACGGTCGTCGTCGGTAGCTCCGACGGACCGCCGATACGGGGGCAACGTGACAACCACTCCCACCACCCTGTCTTATGCTGTAACGCGAGTCGAGGTGGACGTCATCGCCGTCGCGACGACGACGCCGAGACGAGCACGTGACTTCCACTGCCACACCGTCTTATTAAGGCTAAACGGAGTCGAGGGAGGCGGAGTCGTCGCGGTAGCGACGACGGTCGCCTGAACGAGCCGTGATAATCAATGCCACTAGTCTATCTTAGGTTACGCAAGTCGAGGCGGACGTCGTCGCGGTAGCGAATTACTATGCGAGACGAGCACGTGACGCCACTACCACCCTGTCTTATCCGTCACACGAGTCAATGCGGACGTCCCGTCGTAGTAGCTAGGGACCGCCAAGAACGAGCACGTGGCAACCACTGCCACCCTTCTTAGAGCGGCAAGGCGAGTGTCGAAGGCGGATGTCATCGCGGTAGCGACGAGGACGCCGAGACGAGCAGTGACAATCACTTCCAACACCACGTTCAATCTTAGGGTTACGCGGGTCGAGGCGGACTCGCCGTGGTAGCAACAACGAACGCCGGACGAGCACGTGACAACCCAATGCCCAACCCCTGTCTATCTTAGGGTTACGCGAGTCGGTGGCGTCATCCCGGTATCTGTTACGGACACGAGACGAGCACGTGACACCACTTGCCACCACCTGTCTTATCATAAACTGCCGATTCGAGTCGACGCATCCGCGGTCGTAACGACGATGCCGAGATGAGCACGTGACACCAGTCCTCCCTATCTATCTTAGGATTTACGCGAGTCGAGGCGGACGTCATCCGCGATACGATGACGGACCCCAAGACGAGCACGGTGACAACCACTGCAACCCTGTCTTATAGGTAACGCAGTCGAGGCAGACTGTCGTCGTATGTACGCCGAGACTAGCACAGTGGACACCATCTCGGACGCCGAGACGAGCACGTGACACCACTGCCACCCTGTCTATCTTAGGGTTACGCGAGTCGAGGCGGACGTCGTCACAGTAGCGACGACGGACGCCGAGACGAGCACGTGACACCACTGCCACCCTGTCTTAGCGTAACGCGAGTCGAGGCGGACGTCGTCACGGTAGCGACAACTAAAGCCGAGACGTACACGTGACACCACTGCCACCCTGTTTTATCGTAACGCGAGTCGAGGCGGACGTCGTCGCGGTAGTGACGACGGACGCCGAGACGAGCACGTCACACCAATGCCACCCTGTCTATCTTAGGGTAACGCGAGTCGACGCGGACGTCGTCGCGGTAGCGACGACTGACGCCGAGACGGGCATGTGACACCACTACCACCCTGTCTTATCGTAACGCGAGTCGAGGCGGACGTCATCGCCGTAGCGACGACGGACGCCGAGACGAGCACGTGACACCACTACCACCCTGTCTTAGCGTAACGCGAGTCGAGGCGGATGTCGTCGCGGTAGCGACGACGGTCGCTGAGACGAGCATGTGAGATCAATGCTAGCTAGTCTATCTTAGGGTTACGCGAGTCGAGGCGGACGTCGTCGCGGTAGCGACGACGAACGCCGAGACGAGCACGTGACGCCACTACCACCCTGTCTTATCGTAACACGAGTCAAGGCGGACGTCGTCGTAGTAGCGACGGGACGCCAAGACGAGCACGTGGCACCACTGCCACCCTGTCTTAGCGCAACACGAGTCGAGGCGGACGTCATCGCGGTAGCGATGACGGTCGCCGAGACGAGCACGTGACATCACTGCCACCCTGTCTATCTTAGGGTTATGCGAGTCGAGGCGGACGTCGTCGTGGTAGCAATGGCGAACGCCGAGACGAGCACGTGACACCACTACCACCCTGTCTATCTTAGGGTTACGCGTGTCGAGGTGGACATCGTCGCGGTAGCGGTGACGGACGCCGAGACGAGCACGTGACACCACTGCCACCCTGTCTTAGCGTAACGCATCCAGCTATTCTATCTTAGTGTTTCTTGATCAGGCGGACGTCGTCCGCGGGTAGCGACGAGGACACCGCCGAGACGAGCAACGTGGACTGCCTATACCACCCCCATGTCTTACTCGGTAAACGGAGTCCAGAGCGACGTCGTCGTATAGCGACGGGACGCCAAGACGAGCACGTGGCACCACTGCCACCCTGTCTTAGCGCAACGCGAGTCGGAGCGGACTTAATCGCGTAGCGACGACGGACGCCGAGACGAGCACGTGACATCACTGCCACCCTGTCTATCTTAGGGTCACGTAGGCGAGGCGGACGTCGTCGTGGTAGCAACGACGAACGCCAGACGAGCACGGACACCACTGCCACTCCGCCACCGCCTGTCTATCTTAGTGTACGCGAGTCGAGTGGACGTCATCCCGGTATCGGTGACGGACGCCGAGACGAGCACGTGACACCACTGCCACCCTGTCTTATCATACGCGAGTCGAGGCGGACGTCATCGCGGTAGCAACGACGGATGCCGAGATTATACCCTGTTTTATCGTAACGCGAGTCGAGGCGGACGTCGTCGCGGTAGTGACGACGGACGCCGAGACGAGCATGTCACACCAGTGCCACCCTGTCTATCTTAGGGTAACGCGAGTCGACGCGGACGTCGTCGCGGTAGTGACGACTGACGCCGAGACGGGCACGTGACACCACTACCACCCTGCCTTATTGTAACGCGTGTCGAGGCGGACGTCATCGCTGTAGCGACGACGGACGCCGAGACGAGCACGTGAGACCACTGCCACCCTGTCTTAGCGTAACGCGAGTCGAGGCGGTTGTCGTCGCGGTAGCGACGACGGTCGCTGAGACGAGCATGTGAGATCAATGCCACCTAGTCTATCTTAGGGTTACGCGAGTCGAGGCGGACGTCGTCGCAGTAGCGACGGGACGCCAAGACGAGCACGTGGCACCACTGCCAACCTGTCTTATCGTAACGCGAGTCGAGGCGGACGTCATCACGGTAGGAACAATGGATGCCGAGATGAGCACGTGACACCAGTGCCACCCTATCTATCTTAGGATTACGCGAGTCGAGGCAGACGTCGTCGCGATAACGACGACGGACGCCAAGACGAGCATGTGACACCACTGCCACCCTGTCTTAGCGTAACGCAAGTCGAGGCGGACGTCGTCGTCGGACGGACGCCGAGACGAGCACGTGACACCACTGCCACCCTGTCTATCTTAGGGTTACGCGAGTCGAGGCGGACGTCGTCGCAGTAGCGACGACGGACGCTGAGACGAGCACGTGACACCACTGCCACCCTGTCTTAGCGTAACACGAGTCGAGGCGGACGTCGACGCGGTAGCGACAACGAAAGCCGAGACGTGCACGTCACACCAGTGCCACCCTGTCTTATCGTAACGCGAGTCGAGGCGGATGTCGTCGCGGTAGCGACGATGGTCGCTGAGACGAGCATGTGAGATCAATGCCAGCTAGTCTATCTTAGGGTTACGCGAGTCGAGGCGGACGTCGTCGCGGTAGCGACGACGAACGCCGAGACGAGCACGTGACGCCACTACCACCCTGTTTTATCGTAACACGAGTCAAGGCGGACGTCGTCGTAGTAGCGACGGGACGCCAAGACGAGCACGTGGCACCACTGCCACCCTGTCTTAGCGCAACACGAGTCGAGGCGGACGTCATCGCGGTAGCGACGACGGACACCGAGACGAGCACGTGACATCACTGCCACCCTGTCTATCTTAGGGTTACGTGAGTCAAGGCGGACGTCGTCGTGGTAGCAACGACGAACGCCGAGACGAGCACGTGACACCACTGCCACCCTGTCTATCTTAGGGTTACGCGAGTCGAGGTGGACGTCATCCCGGTATCGGTGACGGACGCCGAGACGAGCACGTGACACCACTGCCACCCTGTCTTATCATAACGCGAGTCGAGGCGGACGTCATCGCGGTAGCAACGACGGATGCCGAGATGAGCACGTGACACTAGTGCCTCCCTATCTATCTTATGATTACGCGAGTCGAGGCGGACGTCATCGCGATAGCGACGACGGACGCCAAGACGAGCACGTGACACCACTGCCACCCTGTCTTAGCGTAACGCAAGTGGAAGGTGGAACGTCGTCGTCGGACGACGCCGAGACGAGCACGTGACACAACTGCCACCCTGTCTATCTTAGGTTACGCGAGTCGAGGCGGACGTCGTCGTGGTAGCGACGATGGACGCCGAGACGAGCACGTGACACCACTGCCACCCTGTCTTAGCGTAACGCGAGTCGAGGCGGACATTGTCGCGGTAGCGACAACGAAAGCCGAGACGTGCACGTGACACCACTGCCACCTTGTTTTATCGGAACGCGAGTCGAGGCGGACGTCATCGCGGTAGTGCCGACGGACGCCGAGACGAGCACGTCACACCAGTGCCACCCTGTCTATCTTAGGGTAACGCGAGTCGACGCGGACGTCGTCGCGGTAGCGACGACTGACGCCGAGACGGGCACGTGACACCACTACCACCCTGTCTTATCGTAACGCGACTCGAGGCGGACGTCATCGCCGTAGCGACGACGGACGCCGAGACGAGCACGTGACACCACTGCCACCTTGTCTTAGCGTAACGCGAGTCGAGGCGGATGTCGTCGCGGTAGCGACGACGGTCGCTGAGATGAGCATGTGAGATCAATGCCAGCTAGTCTATCTTAGGGTTACGCAAGTCGAGGCGGACGTCGTCGCGGTAGCGACAACGAAAGCCGAGACGTGCACGTGACACCACTGCCACCCTGTTTTATCGTAACGCGAGTCAAGGCGGACGTCGTCGCGGTAGTGACGACGGACGCCGAGACGAGCACGTCACACCAATGCCACCCTGTCTTATCGTAACGCGAGTCGAGGCGGATGTCGTCGCGGTAGCGACGATGGTCGCTGAGACGAGCATGTGAGATCAATGCCAGCTAGTCTATCTTAGTGTTACTTGAGTCGAGGCGGACGTCGTCGCGGTAGCGACGACGGACGCCGAGACGAGCACGTGACGCCACTACCACCCTGTCTTATCGTAACGCGAGTCAAGGCGGACGTCGTCGTAGTAGCGACGGGACGCCAAGACGAGCACGTGGCACCACTGCCACCCTGTCTTAGCGCAACGCGAGTCGAGGCGGACGTAATCGCGGTAGCGACGACGGACGCCGAGACGAGCACGTGACATCACTGCCACCCTGTCTATCTTAGGGTCACGTGAGTCGAGGCGGACGTCGTCGTGGTAGCAACGACGAACGCCGAGACGAGCACGTGACACCACTGCCACCCTGTCTATCTTAGGGTTACGCGAGTCGAGGTGGACGTCATCCCGGTATCGGTGACGGACGCCGAGACGAGCACGTGACACCACTGCCACCCTGTCTTATCATAACGCGAGTCGAGGCGGACGTCATCGCGGTAGCAACGACGGATGCCGAGATGAGCACGTGACACTAGTGCCTCCCTATCTATCTTATGATTACGCGAGTCGAGGCGGACGTCATCGCGATAGCGACGACGGACGCCAAGACGAGCACGTGACACCACTGCCACCCTGTCTTAGCGTAACGCAAGTGGAGGTGGACGTCGTCGTCGGACGGACGCCGAGATGAGCACGTGACACCACTGCCACCCTGTCTATCTTAGTTTACGCGAGTCGAGGCGGACGTCGTCGTGGTAGCGACGATGGACGCCGAGACGAGCACGTGACACCACTGCCACCCTGTCTTAGCGTAACGCGAGTCGAGGCGGACGTTGTCGCGGTAGCGACAACGAAAGCCGAGACGTGCACGTGACACCACTGCCACCTTGTTTTATTGGAACGCGAGTCGAGGCAGACGTCATCGCGGTAGTGATGACGGACGCCGAGACGAGCACGTCACACCAGTGCCACCCTGTCTATCTTAGGGTAACGCGAGTCGACGCGGACGTCGTCGCGGTAGCGACGACTGACGCCGAGACGGGCACGTGACACCACTACCACCCTGTCTTATCGTAACGCGAGTCGAGGTGGACGTCATCGCCGTAGCGACGACGGACGCCGAGACGAGCACGTGACTCCACTGCCACCCTGTCTTAGCGTAACGCGAGTCGAGGCGGATGTCGTCGCGGTAGCGACGACGGTCGCTGAGACGAGCATGTGAGATCAATGCCAGCTAGTCTATCTTAGGGTTACGCAAGTCGAGGCGGACGTCGTCGCGGTAGCGATGACAGATGCCGAGACGAGCACGTGACGCCACTACCACCCTGTCTTATCGTAACACGAGTCAAGGCGGACGTCGTCGTAGTAGCGACGGGACGCCAAGACGAGCACGTGGCACCACTGCCACCCTGTCTTAGCGCAACGCGAGTCGAGGCGGATGTCATCGCGGTAGCGACGACGGACGCCGAGACGAGCATGTGACATCACTGCCACCCGGTCTATCTTAGGGTTACGCGAGTCGAGGCGGACGTCGCCGTGGTAGCAACAACGAACGCCGAGACGAGCACGTGACACCACTGCCACCCTGTCTATCTTAGGGTTACGCGAGTCGAGGTGGACGTCATCCCGGTATCGGTGACGGACACGAGACGAGCACGTGACACCACTGCCACCCTGTCTTATCATAACGCGATTCGAGGCGGACGTCATCGCGGTAGTAACGACGGATGCCGAGATGAGCACGTGACACTAGTGCCTCCCTATCTATCTTAGGATTACGCGAGTCGAGGCGGACGTCATCGCGATAGCGATGACGGACGCCAAGACGAGCACGTGACACCACTGCAACCCTGTCTTAGCGTAACGCAAGTCGAGGCAGACGTCGTCGTCGGATGGACGCCGAGACGAGCACGTGACACCACTGCCACCCTGTCTATCTTAGGGTTACGCGAGTCGAGGCGGACGTCGTCGTGGTAGTGACGACGGACGCCGAGACGAGCACGTGACACCACTGCCACACTGTCTTAGCGTAACGCAAGTCGAGGCGAATGTCGTCGTGGTAGCGACGACGGAAGCCGAGACGTGCACGTGACACCACTGGCACCCTGTTTTATTGTAATGCGAGTCGAGGCGGACGTCATCGTGGTAGTGACGACGGACGCCGAGATGAGCACGTCACACCAGTGCCACCCTGTCTTTCTTAGGGTAACGCGAGTCGAGGCGGACATCATCACGGTAGCGACGACTGACGCCGAGACGGGCACGTGACACCACTGCCACCCTGTCTTATCGTAACGCGAGTCGAGGCGGGCGTCGTCGCGGTAGGGACGACGGACGCTGAGACGAGCATGTGAGATCAATGCCACCTAGTCTATCTTAGTGTTACGCGAGTCGAGACGGACGCCGAGACAAGCACATCACACCACTGCCACCCTGTCTTAGCGTAACGCGAGTCGAGGCAGACGTCGTCGCGGTAGCGACGATGGACGCCGAGACGAGCACATGACACCACTGCCACCCTGTCTTATCGTAACGCTAGTCAAGGCGGATGTCATCGCAGTAGCGACGGGACACCAATACGAGCATGTGACACCACTGCCAGCCTGTCTTAGCACAACGCGAGTCGAGGCGGATGTCGTCGCGGTAGCGACGACTGACACCGAGACAAGCACGTGACACCACTGCCACCCTTTCTATATTAGGGTTACGCGAGTCGAGGTGGACGTCGTCGTGGTAGCAACGACGAACACCGAGACGAGCACGCGACACCACTGCCATCCTGTCTATCTTAGGGTTACGTGAGTCGAGGCGGACGTCGTCGCGGTAGCGGTGACGGACGCCGA
>JAAAXO010000230.1:931053-964924 GCA_011799875.1 Thinopyrum elongatum | reverse complement strand
GTCGTCGGACGAACGCCGAGACGAGCACGTGACACCACTGCCACCCTGTGTATCTTAGAGTTACGTGAGTCGAGGCGGACGTCATCATGGTAGCGACGACGGACGCCGAGACGAGCACGTGACACCACTTCCACCCTGTCATAGCGTAACGTGAGTCGAGGCGGACGTCGTCGCGGTAGTGATGACTGACACCGAGACGAGCATGTCACACCACTGCCACCCTGTCTTAGCGTAACGCAAGTCGAGGCGGACGTCGTTGTCGGACGGACACCGAGACGAGCACGTGACACCACTGCCACCCTGTCTATCTTAGGGTTACGCGAGTCTATGCGGACATCGTCGCGGTAGTGACGACGGACGCCGAGACGAGCACGTGACACCACTGCCACCCTGTCTTAGCGTAACGCGCGTCGAGGCGGACGTCATCACGGTAGCGACAACGGAAGACGAGACATGCACGTGACACCACTACCACCATGTTTTATCATAACGCGAGCCGAGGCGGACGTCATCGCGGTAGTGACGATGGACACCGAGACAAGCACGTCACACCAGTGCCACCCTGTCTATCTTAGGGTAACGCGAGTCGAGGCACACGTCATCGCGGTAGCGACGACTAACGCCGAGACGGGGACGTGACACCACTGCCACCCTGTCTTATCGTAACGGTAGTCGAGACGGACGTCGTCGCTGTAGCGACGACGGACGCCGAGAGGAGCACGTGACACCACTGCCACCCTGTCTTAGCGTAACGCGAGTCGAGGCAGACATCGTCGCGGTAGCGATGACGGACGCTGAGACGAGCATGTGAGATCATTGCCACTCAGTCTATCTTAGGGTTACGCGAGTCGAGGCGGACGTCGTCGCGACAGCGACGACGGACGCCGAGATGAGCACATGACACCATTGTCACCCTGTCTTAGCGTAACGCGAGTCGAGGAGGACGTCGTCGCGGTAGCGACGACGGACGCTGAGACGAGCACGTGACGCCACTGCCACCCTGTCTTATCATAACGCGAGTCAAGGCGGACATCGTCGCGGTAGCGACGGGACGCCAAGACGAGCACGTGACACCACTGCCACCCTGTCTTAGCGCAACGCGAGTCGAGGCAGACATCATCGTGGAAGCGACGACCGACGCCGAGACGAGCACGTCACACCACTGCCACCCTGTCTATCTTAGGGTTACGCGAGTCGAGGCGGACATCATCGTGGTAGCAACGACGGACGCCGAGACGAGCACGTTACACCACTGCCACCCTGTCTATCTTAGGGTTATGCCAGTCGAGGCGGACGTCGTCGCGGTAGCGGTGACGGACGCCGAGACGAGCATATGACACCACTGCCACCCTATCTTATCGTAACGCGAGTCGAGGTGGACGTCATCGCGGTAGCGACGACTGATGCCGAGAAGATCACGTGACACCAGTGCCACCCTATCTATCTTAGGGTTACGCGAGTCGAGGCAGACGTCGTCGCGATACCGACCACGGACGCCAAGCCGAGCACGTGACACCACTGCCACACTGTCTTAGCGTAACGCAAGTCGAGGCGGACGTCATCGTCGGACAGACGCCACGACGAGCACGTGACAACACTGCCACCATGTCTATCTTAGGGTTACGTGAGTCGAGGCGGACGTCGTCGCGGTAGCGACGACGGACGCCGAGACGAGCACGTGACACCACTGCCGCCCTGTCTTAGCGTAACGCGAGTCGAGGCGGACATCGTCGCCGTAGCGACGACGGAAACCGAGACATGCACGTGACACCACTGCCACCCTGTTTTATCGTAACGCGAGTTGAGGCGGACGTCATCGCGATAGTGACGATGGACGCCGAGACGAGGACGTCACACCACTGCCACCCTGTCTTAGCGTAACGCAAGTCGAGGCGGACATCGTCGTCGGATGGACGCCGAGATGAGCACGTGACACCACTGCCACCCTGTCTATCTTAGGGTTACGCAAGTCGAGGCGGACGTCATCGAGATAGCGTAACACGAGTCGAGGCGGACGTCATCGCGGTAGCGACGACGGAAGCCGAGACGTGTATGTTACACCACTGCCACCCTGTTTTATCATAACACGAGTCGAGGCGGACGTCGTCGCGGTAGTGACGACGGACGCCGAGACGAGCACATCACACCAGTGCCACCCTGTCTATCTTAGGGTAACGCGAGTCGAGGCGGACATCGTCGCGGTAGCGATGACGGATGCCGAGACGAGCACGTGACACCACTGCCACCCTGTCTTAGCGTAACGCGAGTCGAGGCGGATGTCGTCGCGGTAGCGACGACGGTCGCTGAGATGAGCATGTGAGATCAATGCCAGCTAGTCTATCTTAGGGTTACGCAAGTCGAGGCGAACGTCATCGCGGTAGCGACAACGAAAGCCGAGACGTGCACGTGACACCACTGCCACCCTGTTTTATCGTAACGCGAGTCGAGGCGGACGTCGTGGCGGTAGTGACGACGGACGCCGAGACGAGCACGTCACACCAATGCCACCCTGTCTTATCGTAACGCGAGTCGAGGCGGATGTCGTCGCGGTAGCGACGACGGTCGCTGAGACGAGCATGTGAGATCAATGCCAGCTAGTCTATCTTAGGGTTACTCGAGTCGAGGCGGACGTCGTCGCGGTAGCGACGACGGACGCCGAGACGAGCACGTGACGCCACTACCACCCTGTCTTATCGTAACGCGAGTCAAGGCGGACGTCGTCGTAGTAGCGACGGGACGCCAAGACGAGCACGTGGCACCACTGCCACCCTGTCTTAGCGCAACGCGAGTCGAGGCGGACGTAATCGCGGTAGCGACGACGGACGCCGAGATGAGCACGTGACATCACTGCCACCCTGTCTATCTTAGGGTCACGTGAGTCGAGGCGGACGTCGTCGTGGTAGCAACGACGAACGCCGAGACGAGCACGTGACACCACTGCCACCCTGTCTATCTTAGGGTTACGCGAGTTGAGGTGGACGTCATCCCGGTATCGGTGACGGACGCCGAGACGAGCACGTGACACCACTGCCACCCTGTCTTATCATAACGTGAGTCAAGGCGGACGTCATCGCGGTAGCAACGACGGATGCCGAGATGAGCACGTGACACTAGTGCCTCCCTATCTATCTTATGATTACGCGAGTCGAGGCGGACGTCATCGCGATAGCGACGACGGACGCCAAGACGAGCACGTGACACCACTGCCACCCTGTCTTAGCGTAACGCAAGTGGAGGTGGACGTCGTCGTTCGGACGTACGCCGATACGAGGCACGTGACACCACTGGCCACACCACTGTCTATCTCAGGGTTTACTCGAGTCGAGGCGGACGTCCCTCGTGTTAGCACGAGGCGCGAGACGATCACGTAACACCACTGCCACCCCCCCTTCTTATCGTAACGGCGAGTCGAGGTGGACGTGTCGCTGTAGCGACAACAAAGCCGAGACGTGCCACGTGACAACACTGCTCACCGTGGTTGTTTTATAAATCGTAAACGCAGTCTCAGGCGGACGCATGCGGGTAGTGACGCGGGACCCAGAACCGAGACAGCAAGTCAAGCCAGTGCACCCTGTCCTATCTTAGAATAACGCGAGTCGACGCGGACGTCGTCGCGTGTAGCGACGACTGACTCCGAGACGGGCACTGTGACCCACTACCCCCTGTCTTATCGTACGGCTAGTCGAGGCGACGTCATTCGCCGTAGCGACGACGGACGCCGAGACGAGCCACGTGATCCACTGTCCACCCTGTCTTAGCGTAACGCGAGTCGAGGCGGATTCGTCGCTGCTAGCGAACGACGTCGCTGAGACGAGCATGTGAATCAATGCCAGCTAGTCTATCTTAGGGTTTACGCAGTCGAGGGCGGCACGTCGCGCGGTAGCGATGACGGTGCCGAGACGAGCACGTGACCCACTACCCCCTCTTATATATCTAACACGAGTCAAGGGGGGACGTCCGTCGTGTAGCGACGGGACGCCATAGACGAGCACTGAAGCACCTCTGCCACCCTGTCTTCGCCAACGCGAGTCAGGCGGACGTCATCGCGGTAGCGACGACTGGACGCCGAGACGAGCATGTGACAATCACTGCCCACCCTGTCCTATCTTAGGGTTTACGCGAGTCGAGGCGGACTTCGTTCGTGTAGCAACCACCGAACGCCGAGACGAGCACGTGACACCACTGCCACCCTCTATCTTAGGGTTACGCGAGTCGAGTGGACGTCATCCCGGTATCGGTGAACGGACACGAGACGAGCACGTGACACCACTCCACCCGTCTATATCATAACGCGATTCGAGCCGGACGTCAGCCGCGTAGTAACGACGGTGCCGAGATGAGCACTTGACACTAGTGCCTCCCTATCTATCTTAGGATTACGAGAGTCGAGGCAGGACTCATCGCGATAGCGATGACGACGCCAAGACGAGCACGTGACACCACTGCCACCCCTGCTCTAGCGTAACCAAGTCGAGGCAGACGTCTTCGTCGGATGGACCGCCGAGACGAGCACGTGACACCACTGCCACCACTGTCTACTTAGGGTTACGCGAGTCGAGGCGGACGTCGGTCGTGGTAAGCACGACGGACGCCGAGACACACTGTGAACCACGCCACACTGTCTTCTAGCGTCCCAATAGTCTCTGCTAATGTCGTCGCGGTAGCGACGACGGAAGCCGAGGCTTGCACGTGACACCACTGCCACCCTGTTTTATTGTAATGCAGTCGAGGGCGACGTCATCGTGGTAGTGGACGACGGACGCCGAGATGACGAACGTCACACCAGTGCCACCCTGTCTTTCTTAGGTAACGCGGTCCGAGGCGGACGTCATCACGGTAGCGACGACCTGACGACCGCGAGACGGGCCACTGTACAACACTGGCCCACCGCTGTCTTCTATCGTAAACGGCGATCGAGGGCGGCGTCGTCGCGTAGGGACACGACGCGAGGTCATGATGTAGAGGTCTGTAGTGTAGTGGGGCATAATTGCATTGAGGTGTATTGGGTTTAGACGATTGAGAGCGCACCTAGTCTATCTTAGTGTTTACGCGAGTCGAGACGGACCCGAGACAGCATATCACACCACTGCCACCCTGTCTTAGCCGTAAACGCGAGTCGAGGCAGAACGTCGTCGCGTGGCGACGATGGACGCCGAGACGATCACATGACACCATCCACTGGCCACCCTGTCTTAATCGTAACGCTAGTTCACGGCGGATGTCATCGCCTAGTCGACGGGACAACCAATACGAGCATGTTGGACACCAACTCCTAGCCTGTCTTTATGCACAACCGAGTGAGGGGATGTCTTCGTCTTTTCCCTACTACTTACACCGCGATATCAAGCCACGTGACACCACACTCCCACCTTTCTATATTAGGGTTACGCGAGTCCGAGGTGGACTCGCGTGGGTAGTCAACGACGAACACGAGACGATCACGCGACACATTACCCCGATCCTCTGTCTATCTTAGGGTACTGTGGTCGAGCGGACGTCGTCGGCGGTAGCGGTGACGGCGCCGAGACAGAGCACGTGAACACACCACTGGCCCCCTGCCTTATCGTAACGCAAGTCGCGGCGTGGGACGTCATCACGGTAGCGACGACGGATGTCCGAGAACCGAGCACTGACACTAGTGACACCCTATCTATCTAAGGGTTACGCGATCCCGAGGCGGACGTCATCGCGATAGCGACTGACGGACGCAAGACGAGCACGTGACCCCCACTGGCCACCCTGTCTTAGCGCTACTCGCAAGTCTCGGCGGACTCGTCGCCGGACAACGCCGAGACGAGCACGTGACACCACTGCCACCCTGTGTATCTTAGAGTTACGTGAGTCGAGGCGGACGTCATCATGGTAGCGACGACGGACGCCGAGACGAGCACGTGACACCACTTCCACCCTGTCATAGCGTAACGTGAGTCGAGGCGGACGTCGTCGCGGTAGTGATGACTGACACCGAGACGAGCATGTCACACCACTGCCACCCTGTCTTAGCGTAACGCAAGTCGAGGCGGACGTCGTTGTCGGACGGACACCGAGACGAGCACGTGACACCACTGCCACCCTGTCTATCTTAGGGTTACGCGAGTCTATGCGGACATCGTCGCGGTAGTGACGACGGACGCCGAGACGAGCACGTGACACCACTGCCACACTGTCTTAGCGTAACGCGCGTCGAGGCGGACGTCATCACGGTAGCGACAACGGAAGACGAGACATGCACGTGACACCACTACCACCATGTTTTATCATAACGCGAGCCGAGGCGGACGTCATCGCGGTAGTGACGATGGACACCGAGACAAGCACGTCACACCAGTGCCACCCTGTCTATCTTAGGGTAACGCGAGTCGAGGCAGACGTCATCGCGGTAGCGACGACTAACGCCGAGACGGGGACGTGACACCACTGCCACCCTGTCTTATCGTAACGGTAGTCGAGACGGACGTCGTCGCTGTAGCGACGACGGACGCCGAGACGAGCACGTGACACCACTGCCACCCTGTCTTAGCGTAACGCGAGTCGAGGCAGACATCGTCGCGGTAGCGATGACGGACGCTGAGACGAGCATGTGAGATCATTGCCACTCAGTCTATCTTAGGGTTACGCGAGTCGAGGCGGACGTCGTCGCGACAGCGACGACGGACGCCGAGATGAGCACATGACACCACTGTCACCCTGTCTTAGCGTAACGCGAGTCGAGGAGGACGTCGTCGCGGTAGCGACGACGGACGCTGAGACGAGCACGTGACGCCACTGCCACCCTGTCTTATCATAACGCGAGTCAAGGCGGACATCGTCGCGGTAGCGATGGGATGCCAAGACGAGCACGTGACACCACTGCCACCCTGTCTTAGCGCAACGCGAGTCGAGGCAGACATCATCGTGGTAGCGACGACCGACGCCGAGACGAGCACGTGACACCACTGCCACCCTGTCTATCTTAGGGTTACGCGAGTCGAGGCGGACATCATCGTGGTAGCAACGACGGACGCCGAGACGAGCACGTTACACCACTGCCACCCTGTCTATCTTAGGGTTATGCCAGTCGAGGCGGACGTCGTCGCCGTAGCGGTGACGGACGCCGAGACGAGCATATGACACCACTGCCACCCTGTCTTATCGTAACGCGAGTCGAGGTGGACGTCATCGCGGTAGCGACGAGTGATGCCGAGATGATCACGTGACACCAGTGCCAACCCTTCTTCTTAGGGTTACGCGAGTCGAGACAAGCGTCGTCGCGATAATACGCCAACTGCCGCCAAGCCGACACTTGACAACCACTGCCGAACCCTATCTTAGCGGTTACCGCAAGTTCGAGCGGACGTCATCGTCGGACAGACGCCACGACGATCACGTGACAACACTGCCACTCTTTCATCTGGATGGTTAACGTGAGTCGAGGCGGACGTCTCGCGGTAGCGACGACGACGCTGAAGACTAGCACTGACCCGACGGCTGCCAGCCCTGTCTTAGCGAACGCGCGTCGAGGCGGACATTGTCGCGGTAGCGACGACGGAAACCGAGACATGCACGTGACACCACTGCCACCCTGTTTTATCGTAACGCGAGTTGAGGCGGACGTCGTCGCGATAGTGACGATGGACGCCGAGACGAGGACGTCACACCACTGCCACCCTGTCTTAGCGTAACGCAAGTCGAGGCGGACATCGTCGTCGGATGGACGCCGAGATGAGCACGTGACACCACTGCCACCCTGTCTATCTTAGGGTTACGCAAGTCGAGGCGGACGTCATCGAGATAGCGTAACACGAGTCAAGGCGGACGTCATCGCGGTAGCGACGATGGAAGCCGAGACGTGTATGTTACACCACTGCCACCCTGTTTTATCATAACACGAGTCGAGGCGGACGTCGTCGCGGTAGTGACGACGGACGCCGAGACGAGCACATCACACCAGTGCCACCCTGTCTATCTTAGGGTAACGCGAGTCGAGGCGGACATCGTCGCGGCAGCGATGACGGATGCCGAGACGAGCACGTGACACCACTGCCACCCTGTCTTAGCGTAACGCGAGTCGAGGCGGACATCATCGCGGTAGCGACGACTGATGCTGAGACGAGCATGTGAGATTAATGCCACCCAGTCTATCTTAGGGTTACGCGAGTCAAGGCGGATGTCGTCGCGGTAGCGACGACGGACGCCGAGACGAGCACGTAACACCACTAACACCCTGTCTATCTTAGGGTCACGCTAGTCGAGGCAGACGTCGTCACGGTAGCGACAACGGACGCCAACACGAGCATGTGACACAACTGCCACCCTGTGTATCTTAGAGTTACGTGAGTCGAGGCGGACGTCATCATGGTAGCGACGACGGACGCCGAGATGAGCACGTGACACCACTGCCACCCTGTCTTAGCGTAACGCGAATCGACGCGGACATCGTCGCGGTAGCGACTAATGACGCCGAGACAAGCACGTGACAACACTGCCACCCTGTTTATCTTAGGGTTACGCGAGTCGAGGCGGACGTCATCGCGGTAGCGACGACGGACGCCGAGATGAGCACGTGACACCACTACCATCCTGTATTAGCGTAACGCGAGTCAAGGCGGACATCGTCGCAGTAGCGACGACGGACGCCAAGACGAGCACGTGACACCACTGCTACCCTGTCTTAGCGCAACGAGAGTCAAGGCGGACGTCGTCGCGGTAGCGATGATGGACGACGGACACCGAGACGAGCACGTGACACCACTGCCACCCTGTCTATCTTAGGGTTTCGCGAGTCGAGGCGGACGTCGCCGCGGTAGCGATGACGGATGCCGAGACAAGCACGTGACACCATTGCCACCCTGTCTATCTTAAGGTTTCGCGAGTAGAGGCGGACGTCGTCACGCTAGCGACGATGGACGCCGAGACGAGTACGTGACACCACTGCCACCCTATCTTAGCGTGACGCGAGTCAAGGCGGACATCGTCGCGGTAGCGACGACGGATGCCAAGACGAGCACATCACACCACTACCACCCTGTATTAGTGCAACGCGAGTCGAGGCGGACGTCGTCGCGGTAGCGACGACAGACGCCGAGACAAGCACATGACACCACTGCCACCTGTCTTATCGTAACGCGAGTCAAGGCGGATGTCATCGTGGTAGTGACGACGGACGCCGAGACGAGCACGTGACACCAGTGCCACCCTGTCTATGTTAGAGTTACGCGAGTCGAGGCGAACATCGTCGCGGTAGCAATGACGGACGCCGAGATGAGCACGTGACACCACTGCCACCCTGTCTTAGCGTAACGCGAATCGACGCGGACGTCGTCGCGGTAGCGACGACTGACGCCGAGACAAGCACGTGACACCACTGCCACCCTGTCTTAGCGTAACGCGAGTTGAGGCGGACGTCATCGCGGTAGCGACGACGGACGCCGAGACAAGCACATGACACCACTGCCACCCTGTCTTATCGTAACACGAGTCGAGGCGGACGTCATCGTGGGTCGGACGATGGAGCCGAGGACGAGCACGTGACACCAGTGCCACCCTGTCATCTTAGGGTACGCGAGTCGAGGCGGAAGTCCTCGCGTGGTAGCGATACGGACCGCCGAGACGAGCACGTGACACCACTGCCACCCTGTTTATCTTAGGGTTACACGAGTCGAGGCGGAGGTCGTCGCGGTAGCGACGACGGACGCCGAGACGAGCACGTGACACCACTGCCACCCTGTCTTAGCGTAACGCTAGTCAAGGCGGACGTCGTCGCGGTAGCGACGACGGACTCCAAGACGAGCACGCGACACCGCTGCCACCCTGTCTTAGCGCAACGCGAGTCAAGGCGGACGTCGTCGCGGTAGCGTCGATGGACGCCGAGACGAGCACGTGACACCACTGCCACCCTGTCTATCTTAGGGTCACGAGAGTCGAGGCGGACATCCACGACGACGGACGCTTAGACTAGCACGTGACACCACTGCCACCCTATCTTAGCGTAACGTGAGTAAGGGCGGACTTCATCGCGGTAGCAACGATGGACATCGAGACGAGCACGTAACACCACTGCCACCCTATCTTAGGGTTATGTGAGTCCAGGCGGACTTCGTCGCGGTAGCAATGATGGACGTCGAGACGAGCACGTGACACCACTGCCACCCTGTCTATCTTAGGGTCACGCGAGTCGAGGCGGACGTCCGCGACGACGGACACTGAGACGAGCACGTGACACCACTGCCACACTGTCTATCTTAGGGTTTCGCGAGTAGAGGCGGACGTCCTCGCGGTAGCGACGACGGACGCCAAGACGAGCACGTGACACCACTGCCACCCTGTCTTAGCGCAATGCGAGTCGAGGCGGACATCATCGCGGTAGTGACGACGGACGACGGACGCCGAGACGAGCACGTGACACCACTGCCACCCTGTCTATCTTAGGGTTACGCGAGTCGAGGCGGACGTCACCACGGTAGCGACGATGGAAGCCGAGACGAGCACGTGACACCATTGCCACCCTGTCTATCTTAATGTTTCGCGAGTAGAGGCGGACGTCGTCGCGCTAGCGACGACGGACGCCGAGACGAGCACGTGACACCACTGCCACCCTATCTTAGCGTAACGTGAGTCAAGGCGGACATCGTCGCGGTAGCGACGACGGACGTCAAGACGAGCACATCACACCACTACCACCCTCTATTAGCGCAACGCGAGTCGAGGCGGACGTCGTCGCGGTAGCGTCGACGGACGCCGAGACGAGCACGTGACACCACTGCCACTTTGTCTATCTTAGGGTTACACGAGTCGAGGCGGACGTCGCCGCGGTAGCAATGATGGATGCTGAGACGAGCACGTGACACCATTGCCACCCTGTCTATCCTAAGGTTTCGCGAGTAGAGGCGGACGTCGTCGCGCTAGTCAAGGAGGACATCGTCGCGGACACCAAGACGAGCACATCACACCACTACCACCCTGTATTAGTGCAACGCGAGTCGACGCAGACGTCGTCGCGGAAGCGACGACGGACACCGAGACGAGCACGTGACACCACTGCCACCCCGTCTTAGCGTAACGCGAGTTGAATCGGACGTCGTCGCGGTAGCGACGACGGACGCCGAGACCAGCACGTGACACCACTGCCACCCTGTCTTATCGTAACGTGAGTCGAGGCAGACGTCATCGTGGTAGTGACGACGGACGCCGAGACGAGCACGTGACACCAGTGCCACCCTGTCTATCTTAGGGTTACGCGAGTCGAGGCGAACGTCGTCGCGGTAGCGACGACGGACGCCGAGATGAGCATGTGACACCACTGCCACCCTGTCTTAGCGTAACGCGAATCCACGTGGACGTCGTCGCGGTAGCGACTACTGACGCCGAGACAAGCACGTGACACCACTGCCACCCTGTTTATCTTAGGGTTACACGAGTCGAGGCGGACGTCATCGCGGTAGCGACGACGGACGCCGAGATGAGCACGTGACACCACTACCATCCTGTCTTAGCGTAACGCGAGTCAAGGCGGACGTCGTCGCGGTAGCGACAACGGACGCCAAGACGAGCACGTGACACCACTGCTACCCTGTCTTAGCGCAACGCGAGTCAAGGCGGACGTCGTCGCGGTAGCGACGATGGACGACGGACACCGAGACGAGCACGTGACACCACTGCCACCCTATCTATCTTAGGGTTACGCGAGTCGAGGCGGACGTCGCCGCGGTAGCGATGACGGATGCCGAGACAAGCACGTGACACCATTGCCACCCTGTCTATCTTATGGTTTCGCGAGTAGAGGCGGACGTCGTCATGCTAGCGACGATGGACGCCGAGACGAGTACGTGACACCACTGCCACCCTATATTAGTGCAACGCGAGTCGAGGCAGACGTCGTCGCGGTAGCGACGACAGACACCGAGACAAGCACATGACACCACTGCCACCCTGTGTTATCGTAACGCGAGTCGAGGCGGACGTCATCGTGGTAGTGACGACGGACGCCGAGACGAGCACGTGACACCAGTGCCACCCTGTCTATGTTAGAGTTACGCGAGTCGAGGCGAACATCGTCGCGGTAGCAATGACAGACGCCGAGATGAGCACGTGACACCACTGCCACCCTGTCTTAGCGTAACGCGAATCGACGCGGACGTCATCGCGGTAGCGACGACTGACGCCGAGACGAGCACGTGAAACCACTGCCACCCTGTCTTAGCGTAACGCGAGTTGAGGCGGACGTCATCGCGGTAGCGACGACGGACGCCGAGACAAGCACATGACACCACTGCCACCCTGTCTTATCGTAACGCGAGTCGAGGCGGACGTCATCGTGGTAGTGACAATGGACGCCGAGATGACCACGTGACACCAGTGCCACGCTGTCTATCTTAGGGTTACGCGAGTCGAGGCAAACGTCGTCGCGGTAGCGATGACGGACGCCGAGATGAGCACGTGACACCACTGCCACTCTGTCTTATCGTAACACGAATCGACATAGACGTCGTCGCGGTAGCGATGACTGACGCCGAGACGAGCACGTGACACCACTGCCACCCTGTTTATCTTAGGGTTACGTGAGTGGAGGCGGACATCGTCGCGGTAGCGACGACGGACGCCGAGACGAGCACGTGACACCACTGCCACCCTGTCTTAGCGTTACGCGAGTCAAGACGGACGTCGTCGCAGTAGCGACGACGGACGCCAAGACGAGAACGCGACACCACTGCCACCCTGTCTTAGCGTAACGCGACTCAAGGCGGACGTCGTCGCGGTACGTCGATGGACGGCGAGACGATTACGTGACACCACTGCCACCCTGTCTATCTTAGGGTCACGCGAGTCGAGGCAGACATCCGCGACGACGGGAACTTAGACGAGCACGTGACACCATCTACACGTCCTCCCTCTACTCGCGAAACTTTAAGATAGACAGGTGGTGGCGATGGTGTCACGTGCTCGTCTCGCGTCCATCGTCTTCTACCGGTGGCGAGTCCGCCTCGACTCGCTAACCCTAAGATAGACAGGGTGGCAGTGGTGTCACATGCTCGTCTCGGCGTCCGTCGTCCGTCGTCGCACCCCGCGACGACGTCCGCCTTGACGCGCATGCGCTAAGACAGGGTGGCAGTGGTGTCACGTGTCTCGTTTGGCGTCCGTCGTCTCTACTGCGAGGACGTCCGCCTCTACTCGCGAAACCCTAAGATAGACAGTTTGGCAGTGGTGTCACGTCTCGTCTCAGTGTCCGTCGTCGCGGACGTCCGCCTCGACTCGCGTGACCCTAAGATAGACAGGGTGGCAGTGGTGTCACGTGCTCGTCTCGACGTCCATCGTTGCTACCCGCGGCGAAGTCCGCCTCGACTCACATAACCCTAAGATAGTGGTGCAGTGGGTGTCACATTCTCGTCTCGATGTCCATCGTCGCTACCGCGACGAAGTCCGCCCTGACTCACGTTCGCTAAATAGGGTGCAGTGGTTCACGTGCTAGTCTAAGCGTCGTCGTCGTGGATGTCCGCCTCGACTCGTGTGACCCTAAGATAGACAGGGTGGTAGTGGTTCAACGTGCACATCTCGGCGTCCATCGACGCTACCGCGACGACTCCGCCTTGACTCGCGTTGCGCTAAGACAGGATGGCAGTGGTGTCGCGTGCTCGTCTCGGAATCCGTCGTCGCTACCGCGACGACGTCCGCCTTGACTCGCGTTACGCTAGACAGGATGGTAGTGGTGTCACGTGCTCATCTCGGCGTCCGTCGTCGCTACCGCGACGACGTCCGCCTTGACTCGCGTAACCCTAAGATAAACAGGGTGGCAGTGGTGTCACGTGCTGTCTCGGCGTCAGTAGTTGCTACCGCGCGACGTCCGCCTCAACTCGCGTACGCTTAAGAAGCGGGGTGACAGTGGGTGTCACGTGCTCATCTCGGTGTCCGTCGTCGCTTCCGCGACGACGTCTGCTCTATCGCGTTGCGCAATATAGGGTGGTAGTGGTGGATGTGTCGTCTTGGTGTCTGCGACGACGTCCTCTTGACTAGCGTTACGTAAGATAGGGGTGGCAGTGGTGTCACGTGCTCGTCTCGGTGTCCGTCGTCGCTAGCGCGACGACGTCCGCCTCTACTCGCAAAACCTTAGGATAGACAGGGTGGCAATGGGTCACGTGCTCGTCTCAGCGTCCTCGTTGCTACCACGCGGCGACGTCCGCCTCAACTCGCGTAACCCTAAGATAGACAGGGTGGCAGTGGTGTCACGTGCTGTCTCGGCGTCCATCAACGCTACGCGACGATGTCCGCCTCGACTCGCGTTGGGCTAATAGAGGGTGGTAGTGGTGTGATGTGCTCGTCTTGGCGTCGTCGTCGCTAACCGCCGATGTCCGCCTTGACTCACGTTTACGCTAATAGGGTGGCTGTGTGTCACATGCTCATCTCGGCGTCCGTCGTCGCTAGCGCGACGCCGTCGCGCCTCTACTCGCGAAACCTTAGATAGACAGGGTGGCAATGGTGTCACGTGCTCGTCTTCGCGTCCATCGTCTTACCGTGGCGACGTCCGCCTCGACTCGCTAACCTAAGATAGACAGGGTGGCAGTGGTGTCACAATGCATCGTCTCGGCGTCCTCGTCCGTCGTCGCTACCGCGACGACGTCTGCCTTGACTCGCATGCGCTAAGACAGGGTTGGTCAGTGGTTTCACTGCTCGTCTTGGCGTCGTCGTCGCTACCGCGTGGACGTCCGCCTCGTACTGCGCGAAACCCTAAGATAGACAGGTGTGGCAGTGGTGTCACGTGCTCGTCTCAGTGTCCGTCGTCGCGGACGTCCGCCTCGCGACCGCGTGACCCTATGTAGACGAGGGTGGCAGTGGTGTCATGTGCTCGTCTCGACGTCCATCGTTGCTACCGCGGCGAAGTCCGCCTCGACTCACATAACCCTAAGATAGGGTGGCAGTGGGGTCAATGCTCGTCTCGATGTCATCGTTGCTACCCGCAGCGACGAAGTCCGCCCTGACTCACGTTACGCTAAGATAGGGTGGCAGTGGTTCACGTGCTGAGTCTAAGCGTCCGTCGTCGCGGATGTCCGCCTCGACTCGCGGACCCTAAGTATAAGACAGGGTGGTGGTAGTGGTGTCACGTGTCTCATCTCGGCGTCATCGACGCTACCACGCGACGACGTCCGCTCTTGACTCGCGTTGCGCTAAGACAGGATGGGGCAGTGGTGTCGCGTGCTCGTCTTGGAATCCGTCGTCGCTACCCCGACGACGCCGCCTGACTCGCGTTACGTTAAGACAGGATGGTAGTGTGTAACGTGCTCATCTGGCGTCCGTCGTCCTTTACTGCGCCGACGTCCGCCTTGACTCCGCTAACCCTAAGATAAAAGGGTGGCAGTGGTGTCACGTGCTGGTGTCTCGGCGTCAGTAGTTGCTACCGCGACGACGTCCGCGTCGATTCGCGTTACGCTAAGACAGGGTGGGCAGTGGTGTCACGTGCTCATCCGGCGTCCGTCTCGCTACCTCGACGACGTTCGCCTCGACTCACGTACCCTAAGATAGACAGGGTGGCACTGGTGTCACGTGCTCGTCTCGGCATTCCGTCGTCACTCACCACGATGACGTCCGCCTCGACTCGCATTACGTATAAGACAGGTGGCAGTGGTGTCACGGGCTGTCTCGGCGTCGTCGTCGCTACCGCGACGACTGACGTAGTCGCCTCAACCGTGTCTGCTTACGCTAAGACGGGGTGGTCAGTGGGGTCACGTGCTCATCTCGGTGTCCGTCGTCGCTTCCGCGACGACGTCTGCCTCGACTCGCGTGCGCTAATACAGGGTGTAGTGGGTGTCACCCCCATGCTCTCTCGGTGTCCGTCGTCGCTAGCACGACGACGTCTGCCTCTACTCGCGAAACCTTAGGATAGACAGGGTGGCAATGGTGTCACGTGCTCGTCTCATAGCGTCCATCGTTGCTGCCGGCGACGTCCGCCTCGACTCGCGTAACCCTAAGTAGACAGGGTGGCAGTGGTGTCACGTGCTCGCTCGACGCCCCTCGACTCGCGTTGCGCTAATAGAGGGTGGTAGTGGTGTGATGTGCTCGTCTTGGCTTCCGTCGTCGCTACCGCTACGATGTCCGCCTGACTCACGTTCCCTAAGATAGGGTGGCAGTTGGTGTCACGTGCTCGTCTCGGCGACGCGTCGTCGATAGCGCGACGACGTCCGCCTTCTACTCGCGAAACCTTAAGATAGACAGCGTGGCAAATGGTTCACGTGCTCGTCTCGGCGTCCACCGTCGCTACTGTGGCGACGTCCGCCTCGACTCGCGTAAACCCTAAGATAGACAGGGTGGCAGTGGTTGTCACGTGCTCGTCTCGGCGTCCGTTCGTCCGTCGTCCTACCGCGACGACGTCCGCCTCGACTCGCATTGCGCTTAAGACAGGGTGGCAGTGGGTGTCACGTGCTCGTTCTGGCGTCCGTCGTCGCTTCCACGAGGAGTCCGCCTCTACTCGCGAAACCTAAGATAGACAGTGTGGCAGTGGTTCACGTGCTCGTCTCAGTGTCCGTCGTCGCGGACGTCCACCTCGACTCGCGTGACCCTAAGATATTCAGGGTGGCAGTGTGTCACGTGCTCGTCTCGACGTCCATCGTTGCTACCACCGCGACGACGAAGTCCGCTCTACTCACATAACCCTAAGATAGGGTGCCAGTGGTGTCACGTGCTCGTCTCGATGTCCACCGTTTGCCGCGACGAAGTCCGCCCTGACTCACGTTACGCTAAGATAGGGTGCAGTGGTGTCACGTGCTAGTCTAAGCGTCTCCGCGTCGTGGATATCCGCCTCGACTCGCGTGACCCTAAGATAGACAGGGTGGCAGTGGTGTCACGTGCTCGTCTCGGCGTCCATCGACGCTACCGCGACGATGTCCGCCTTGACTCGCGTTGCGCTAAGACAGGGTGGCGGTGGTGTCGCGTGCTCGTCTTGGAGTCCGTCGTCGCTACCGCGACGATGTCTGCCTTGACTCGCGTTACGCTAATACAGGGTGGCAGTGGTGTCACGTGCTCGTCTCGGCGTCGGTCGTCGCTACCGGGACGACCTCCGCCTCGACTCGCGTAACCCTAAGATTAACAGGGTGGCATTGGTGTCACGTGCTTGTCTCGGCGTCCGTCGTCGCTACCGCGAGGACGTCCGCCTCGACTCGCGTGACCCTAAGATAGACAGGGTGGTAGTGGTGTCACGTGCTCGTCTCGACGTCCGTCGTCGCTACCGCGACGACGTCCGCCCTGACTCACGTTACGCTAAAACAGGGTGGCAGTGGTGTCACGTGCTCGTCTAAGTTCCCGTCGTCGCGGATGTCTGCCTCGACTCGCGTGACCCTAAGATAGACAGGGTGGCAGTGGTGTCACGTAATCGTCTCGCCGTCCATCGACGGTTACCGCGACGACGTCCGCCTTGAGTCGCGTTACGCTAAGACAGGTGTGCAGTGGTGTGCGCGTTCTCGTCTTGGCGTTCCGTCGTCGACTACTGCGACGACGTCCGTCTTGGACTCGCGTAACGCTAAGACAGGGTGGCAGTGGTGTCACTGCTCGTCTCGGCGTCCGTCGTCGCTACCGCGACGATGTCCGCCTCCACTCCACGTAACCCTAAGATAAACAGGGTGGCAGTGGTGTCACGTGCTCGTCTCGGCGTCAGTCATCGCTACCGCGACGACGTCATGTCGATTCGTGTTACGATAAGACAGAGTGGCCAGTGGTGTCACGTGCTCATCTCGGCGTCCGTCATCGCTACCGCGACGACGTTTGCCTCGACTCGCGTAACCCTAAGATAGACAGCGTGGCAACGGTGTCACGTGGTCATCTCGGCGTCCATTGTCACTACCACGATGTACTCGCCTCGACTCGCGTTACGATAAGACAGGGTGGCAGTGGTGTCATTTGCTTGTCTCGGCGTCCGTCGTCGCTACCGCGATGACGTCCGCCTCAACTCGCGTTACGCTAAGACAGGGTGGCAGTTGGTTCACGTGCTCGTCTCGCGTCAGTCGTCGCTACACGCGATGACGTTCCGCGTCGATTCGCGTTACGCTAAGACAGGGTGGCAGTTGGTGTCACGTGCTCATCTCGGCGTCTGTCATTGCTACCGCGACGATGTTCGCCTCGACTCGCGTAACTCTAACATAGACAGGGTGGCACTGGTGTCACGTGCTCGTCTCGGCGTCCTCGTCACTACCACGATGACGTCCGCCTGACTCGCGTACGATAACCAGGGTGGCAGTGGTGTCATGTGTTGTCTCGGTGTCTGTCGTCGCTACCCAGACGGCGACGTCTGCCTCGACTCGCGTTGCACTAATAAGGGTGGCAGTGGTGTCACGTATCGTCTCGGCGTCCATCGTCGCTAGCATACGACTCGCCTCTACTCGCGAAACCATAAGATAGACAGGGTGGCAATGTGTCACGTGCTTGTCTCGGCATCCGTCATCGCTACCCGCGGCGACGTCCGCCTCGACTCGCGTAACCCTAGATAGATAGGGTGGCAGTGGTGTCACGTGCTCGTCTCGGTTTGTCCGTCGTCCATCGTCTCTTACCGCGACGACGTCCGCCTTACTCGCGTTGGCTCTAGACAGGGTTGCAGTGGTGTCACGTGCTCGTCTTGGCGTCCGTTGTCGCTACTACCGCGACGACGTCCGCTTGACTCGCGTTACGTCTAAGACAGGATGGTAGTGGTGTCACGTGCTCATCTCGGCGTCCGTCGTCGCTACCGCGATGAGCGTCCGCCTCGACTCGTGTAACCCTAAGATAAACAAGGGTGGCAGTGGTGTCACGTGCTTGTCTCGGCGTCAGTAGTCGCTACCGCGACGACGTCCACGTGGATTCGCGTTACGCTAAGACAGGGTGGCAGTGGTTGTCACATGCTCATCTCGGCGTCCGTCGTCGCTACCGCGACGACGTTGCCTCGACTCGCGTAACCCTAAGATAGACAGGGTGGCACTGGTGTCACGTGCTCGTCTCGGCGTCCTCGTCCTACCACGATGACGTTCTCTCGACTCACGTTACGATAAGACAGGTGGCAGTGGTTCACGTTGCTGGTCTCGGCGTCCGTCGTCGCTACCGCGGACGACGTCCGATTCAACGCGTTACGCTAAGACGGGGGTGGCAGTGTGTGTCACGTGCTCGTCTCGGTGTCCGTCGTCGCTTCCGCGACGACGTCTGCGTCGACTCGCTTGCAACTAATACAGGGTGGTAGATGGTGTGATGTGCTCTTCTTGGTGTCCGCGACGATGTCCTCCTTGACTAGCGCGACGACGTCCGCCTCTACTCGCGAAACCTTAGGATAGACAGGGTGGCAATGGTGTCACGTGCTCGTCTCAGCATCATCATTGCTACCGCGGCGACGTCCGCCTCGACTCGTGTAACCCTAGATAGACAAAGTGGCGTGGTGTCACGTGCTCGTCTCGCGTCCGTCGACGCTACCGCGACGACGTCCCGCTCGACTCGCGTTGCGCTAATAGAGGGTGGTAGTGGTGTGATGTGCTCGTCTTGACGTCCGTCGTCGCTACCGCCGACGATTGTCCGCCTTGACTCACGTTACGCTAAGATAGGGTGGGCAAGTGGTTGTCACGTGCTCGTCTCGGCGTCCGTCTGTCGCTAAGCGGCGACGACGCCTCCGAGACGAGCCGTGACACCACTGCCACCCTATCTTAGGTCGTAACGTGAGTCAAGGCGACTTCGTCCGGAGCGACGACGGACTCAAGACGAGCACATCACACACTACCACCCTCTATTAGCGCAACGCGAGCGAGGCGGACGTCGTCGCGGTAGCCGTCTACGGACTGTCCGAGACGAGCACGTGACACCACTGCCACTTTGCTATCTTAGTTACACGAGTCCAGGCGACGTCCGCCGCGTTAGCAATGATGATGCTTGACGAGCACGTGACACCATTGCCACCCTGTCTATCCTAAGGTTTCGCGAGTAGAGGCGGACGTCGTCGCGCTAGTCAAGGAGCCATCGTCGCGGACACCAGACGAGCACATCACACCACTAACCACCTGTATTGTGCAACGCAGTCACGCAGCTCTTCGCGGAAGCGACGGACGTGACACCGAGACCGAGCACGTGAACACCACTGCCACCCCCGTCTTAAATCGCTAACGCGAGTTGAATCGGAACGTCGTCGCGGTAGCGCGACGGACGCCAGACCAGCACGTGACACCACTGCCACCTGTCTTATCGTACGTGAGTCCGAGGCAGACGTCATCGTGGTAGTGACGACGACGCCGAGACGAGCACTGACCCGTGCCACCCGTCTATCTTTAGGGTTACTCAGTCAGGCGACGGTCGTCGCGGTAAGCGACTACGGACCGCCGAGATGACATGTGACACCACTGCCACCCTGTCTTAGCGTAACGCGAATCCACGGTTGACGTCGTCCGCGGTATCTACTACTGACTTCCTATACAGCCCGTGACACCACTGCCACCCGGTTATCTTAGGGTTAACACGAGTCGAGCGGACGTCATCGCGGTAGCGACGACGGACTCCGAGATGAGCACTTTTACACCACTACCATCCTTGCTTAGCGTAACTCGAGCAAGCGGCGTCGTCGCGGAAGCGACACGTACGCCAATACGAGCACGTGACCCACTGCTACCTCTGTCTTAGCGCAACGCGAGCAAGCGGACGTCGTCGCGGTAGCGCGATGGACGACGGACACGAGCGAGCACGTGAACACCACTGCACCCTATCTATCTTAGGGTTACGCGAGTCGAGGCGGACGTCTCGCGGTAGCGATGACGATCCGAACAAGCACGGGACACCATGCCACCTGTTTCCTTCTCTGGTTTTCGCGAGTAGAGGCGGACGTCGTCATGCTAGCGACGATGGACGCCGAGACGAGGGTAGTGCACCACTGCCACCCTATATTAAGTGCAACGCGATTCGAGGCAGACGTCGTCGCGGTAGCGACGACATACACCGAGACAAGCACATGACCCACTGTCCACCCTGTGTTATCGTAACGCTAGTCCGAGGCGGTAGCGTCATCGTGTTAGTACGACCTGACTGCCGAGAACGAGCACGTGACACCAGTGCCACCCTGTCCTTGTTAGAGTTTACCGAGTCTATGCGACATCTTCGCGGTAGCAATGACCGACGCCGAGATGAGCACGTGACACCACTGCCACCCTGTCTTATCGTAACTCTATCGACTCGGACGTCATCGCGGTAGCGACGACTACGCGAGACGAGCACGTGAAACCACTGCCACCCTGTCTTAGCGTAAGGCGAGTTGACGCTGACGCATCGCGGTAGCGACGACGGACGCCGAAGGACCAAAACCCACATGACACCACTGCCACCCTGTCTATCGTAACGTCTAGTCTCTGCTGACGTCATCGTGGTAGTGACAATGCGCCGAGAAGGACCACTTACACCAGGCCACGCTGTCTATCTTAGGGTTACTTCAAAGGTCGAGGCAAACGTCGTCCGCTGTAGCGATGACGGACAGCCGAAGATCGCACGTGACACCACGGCCACTCTGTCTTTCGTAACCGAATCGACATAGACTCGTCGCGGTAGCGATGACTGACGCCGAGACGAGCACTGACACCACTTCCCCCTGTTTATCTTAGGGTTACGTGAGTGGATGCGGACACGTCGCGGTAGCGACGCGGACGCCGAGACGGAGCACGTGACACCCACTGACACCCTGTCTAGCGTTACGCGATCAGACGGACGTCGTCTCAGTAGCGCGACGACGCCAAGACGAGAACGCGAACACCACCGCCACCCTTTCTTAGCGTAACTCGCTCAAGGCGGACGTCGTCGCGGTAAACGTCGATGGACTGCGAGAATTACGTGACACCACTGCCACCCTGTCTATCTATGGTCACCGCGAGTCGAGCAGACTCCGCGACGACGGGAACTTAGACGAGCCGTGACACCACTCCACCTCTTTTTTAGCGTAACGTGGTCATGGCGGGGACGTCGTCGCGGTAGCGCGACGACGTCGAGACGAGCACGGTGACACCACTACCACCCGTCATCTTAGGGTCACGCGAGTCGAGGCGGACGTCCTCGGGTAGCGACGACGGACGCCGAGCCAGAGGCACGTTGACACCAATGGCCACCCCTGTTGAATCTTAGGGTTACGCGAGTCGAGGCGGAGTCTCCCGGTAGGCGACGACCGGACGCCGAGACGAGCACGTGACACCAATGCCACCTGTATTAGCGTAACGCGAGTCAGGCAGCGAACATCGTCGCTTTCGACGTACGACTCCAAGACGAGCACGCGACACCATCGCCACCCTGTCTTTAGCGCAACGCGAGTCAAGGCGGACATCGTCGCGGTAGCGTCGATGGACGCCGAGACGAGCACGTGACACCACTGCCACCCTGTCTATCTTAGGGTCACGCGAGTCGAGGCGGATATCCACGACGACGGACGCTTAGACTAGCACGTGACACCACTGCCACCCTATCTTAGCGTAACGTGAGTCAGGGCGGACTTCGTCGCGGCAGCAACGGTGGACATCGAGACGAGCACGTGACACCACTGGCACCCTATCTTAGGGTTATGTGAGTAGAGGCGGACTTCGTCGCGGTAGCAACGATGGACGTCGAGACGAGCACGTGACACCACTGCCACCCTGAATATCTTAGGGTCACGCGAGTCGAGGTGGACGTCCGCGACGACGGACACTGAGACGAGCACGTGACACCACTGCCACACTGTCTATCTTAGGGTTTCGCGAGTAGAGGCGGACGTCCTCGTGGTAGCGACGACGGACGCCAAGACGAGCACGTGACACCACTGCCACCCTGTCTTAGCGCAATGCGAGTCGAGGCGGACGTCGTCGCGGTAGCGACGACGGACGACGGACGCCGAGACGAGCACGTGACACCACTGCCACCCTGTCTATCTTAGGGTTACGCGAGTCGAGGCGGACGTCGCCACAGTAGCGACGGTGGACGCCGAGACGAGCACGTGACACCATTTGCCACGCTGTCTATCTTAAGGTTTCGCGAGTAGAGGCGGACGTCGTCGCGCTATCGACGACGGTCGCCGAGACGAGCACGTGACACCACTGCCACCCTATCTTAGCGTAACGTGAGTCAAGGCGGACATCGTAGCGGTAGCGACGACGGAAGCCAAGACGAGCACATCACACCACTACCACCCTCTATTAGCGCAACGCGAGTCGAGGCGGACGTCGAGACGAGCACGTGACACCACTGCCACCCTGTCTATCTTAGGGTTACGCGAGTCGAGGCGGACGTCGCCGCGGCAGCAACGATGGACGCTGAGACGAGCACGTGACACCATTGCCACCCTGTCTATCCTAAGGTTTCGCGAGTAGAGGCAGACGTCGTCGTGCTAGCGACGACGGACACCGAGACGAGCATGTGACACCACTACCACCCTGTATTAGCGCAACGCGAGTCGAGGCAGACGTCGTCGCGGAAGCGACGACGGACACCGAGATGAGCACGTGACCCCACTGCCACCCCGTCTTAGCGTAACGCGAGTTGAGGCGGACGTCGTCGCGGTAGCGACGACGGACGCCGAGACAAGCCCGTGACACCACTGCCACCCTGTCTTATCGTAATGCGAGTCGAGGCGGACGTCATCGTGGTAGTGACGACGGATGCCGAGACGAGCACGTGACACCAGTGCCACCCTGTCTATCTTAGGGTTACGTGAGTCGAGGCGAACGTCGTCGAGGTAGCGACGACGGACGCCGAGATGAGCACGTGACACCACTGCCACCCTGTCTTAGCGTAACGCGAATCGACGCGGACGTCGTCGCGGTAGCAACTACTGACGCCGAGACAAGCACGTGACACCACTGCCACCCTGTTTATCTTAGGGTTACGCGAGTCAAGGCGGACGTCGTCGCAGTAGCGACGACGGACGCCGAGATGAGCACGTTACACCACTACCATCCTGTCTTAGCGTAACGCGAGTCAAGGCGGACGTCGTCGCGGTAGCGACGACGGATTCCAAGACGAGCACGCGACACCACTGCCATCCTGTCTTAGCGCAACGCGAGTCAAGGCGGACGTCGTCGCGGTAGCGTCGATGGACGCCGAGATGAGCACGTGACACCACTACCACCCTGTCTATCTTAGGGTCACGCGAGTCGAGGCGGACATCCGCGACGACGGACGCTTAGACTAGCACGTGACACCACTGCCACCCTATCTTAGCGTAACGTGAGTCAGGGCGGACTTCGTCGCGGTAGCAACGATGGACATCGAGACGAGCATGTGACACCACTGCCACCCTATCTTAGGGTTATGTGAGTCGAGGCGGACTTCGCCGCGGTAGCAACGATGGACGTCGAGACGAGCACATGACACCACTGCCACCCTGTCTATCATAGGGTCACGCGAGTCGAGGCGGACGTCCGCGACGACGGACACTGAGACGAGCACGTGACACCACTGCCACACTGTCTATCTTAGGGTTTCGCGAGTAGAGGCGGACGTCCACGCGGTAGCGACGACGGACGCCAAGACGAGCACGTGACACCACTGCCACCCTGTCTTAGCGCAATGCGAGTCAAGGCAGACGTCGTCGCGGTAGCGACGACGGACGACGGACGCCGAGACGAGCATGTGACACCACTGCCACCCTGTCTATCTTAGGGTTAAGCGAGTCGAGGCGGACGTCGCCACGGTAGAGACGATGGACGCGAAGACGAGCACGTGACACCATTGCCACCCTGTCTATCTTAAGGTTTCGCGAGTAGAGGCGGACGTCGTCGCGCTAGCGACGACGGACGCCGAGATGAGCATGTGACACCACAGCCACCCTATCTTAGCGTAACGTGAGTCAAGGCGGACATCGTCGCGGTAGCGACGACGGACGCCAAGACGAGCACATCACACCACTACCACCCTCTATTAGCCCAACGCGAGTCGAGGCGGACATCGTCGCGGTAGCGTTGATGGACGCCGAGACGAGCACGTGACACCACTGCCACCCTGTCTATCTTAGGGTTACGCGAGTTGAGGCGGACGTCGCCGCGGTAGCAACGATGGACGCTGAGACGAGCACGTGACACCATTGCCACCCTGTCTATCCTAAGGTTTTGCGAGTAGAGGCGGACGTCGTCGCGCTAGCGACGACGGACACCGAGACGAGCACGTGACACCACTGCCACCCTATCTTAGCGTAACGCTAGTCAAGGAGGACGTCGTCGCAGACACCAAGACGAGCACATCACACCACTACCACCCTATATTAGCGCAACGCGAGTAGAGGCAGACGTCGTCGCGGAAGCGACGACGGACACCGAGATGAGCACGTGACACCACTGCCACCCCGTCTTAGCGTAACGCGAGTTGAGGCGGACGTCGTCGCGGTAGCAACTACTGACGCCGAGACGAGCACGTGACACCACTGCCACCCTGTTTATCTTAGGGTTACGCGAGTCAAGGCGGACGTCGTCGCGGTAGCGACGACGGACGCCGAGATGAGCACGTGACACCACTACCATCCTGTCTTAGCGTAACGCGAGTCAAGGCGGACGTCGTCGCGGTAGCGACGACGGATTCCGAGACGAGCACGCGACACCACTGCCATCCTGTCTTAGCGCAACGCGAGTCAAGGCGGACGTCGTCGCGGTAGCGTCGATGGACGCCGAGATGTGCACGTGACACCACTACCACCCTGTCTATCTTAGGGTCACACGAGTCGAGGCGGACATCCACGACGACGGACGCTTAGACTAGCACGTGACACCACTGCCACCCTATCTTAGCGTAACGTGAGTCAGGGCGGACTTCGTCGCGGTAGCAACGATGGACATCGAGACGAGAATGTGACACCACTGCCACCCTATCTTAGGGTTATGTGAGTCGAGGCGGACTTCGCCGCGGTAGCAACGATGGACGTCGAGACGAGCACGTGACACCACTGCCACCCTGTCTATCTTAGGGTCACGCGAGTCGAGGCGGACGTCCGCGACGACGGACACTGAGACGAGCACGTGACACCACTGCCACACTGTCTATCTTAGGGTTTCGCGAGTAGAGGCGGACGTCCTCGCAGTAGCGACGACGGACGCCAAGACGAGCACGTGACACCACTGCCACCCTGTCTTAGCGCAATGCGCGTCAAGGCGGACGTCGTCGCGGTAGCGACGACGGACGACGGACGCCGAGACGAGCATGTGACACCACTGCCACCCTGTCTATCTTAGGGTTAAGCGAGTCGAGGCGGACGTCGCCACGGTAGAGACGATGGACGCGAAGACGAGCACGTGACACCATTGCCACCCTGTCTATCTTAAAGTTTCGCGAGTAGAGGCGGACGTCGTCGCGCTAGCGACGACGGACGCCGAGACGAGCACGTGACACCACAGCCAACCTATCTTAGCGTAACGTGAGTCAAGGCGGACATCGTCGCGGTAGCGACGACGGACGCCAAGACGAGCACATCACACCACTACCACCCTCTATTAGCGCAACGCGAGTCGAGGCGGACATCGTCGCGGTAGCGTTGACGGACGCCGAGACGAGCACGTGACACCACTGCCACCCTGTCTATCTTAGGGTTACGCGAGTTGAGGCGGACGTCGCCGCGGTAGCAACGATGGACGCTGAGACGAGCACGTGACACCATTGCCACCCTGTCTATCCTAAGGTTTTGCGAGTAGAGGCGGACGTCGTCGCGCTAGCGACGACGGACACCGAGACGAGCACGTGACACCACTGCCACCCTATCTTAGCGTAACGCTAGTCAAGGAGGACGTCGTCGCGGACACCAAGACGAGCACATCACACCACTACCACCCTATATTAGCGCAGCGCGAGTAGAGGCAGACGTCGTCGCGGAAGAGACGACGGACACCGAGATGAGCACGTGACACCACTGCCACCCCGTCTTAGCGTAACGCGAGTTGAGGCGGACGTCGCCGCGGTGGCGACGACGGACGCCGAGACAAGCACGTGACACCACTGCCACCCTGTCTTATCGTAACGCGAGTCGAGGCGGACGTCATCGTGGTAGTGACGACGGACGCTGAGATGAGCACATGACACCAGTGCCGCCCTGTCTATCTTAGGGTTACGCGGGTCGAGGCGAACGTTGTCGCGGTAGCGACGACGGACGCCGAGATGAGCACGTGACACCACTGCCACCCTGTCTTAGCGTAACGCGAATCGACGCGGACGTCGTCGCGGTAGCGACTACTGACGCCGAGACAAGCACGTGACACCACTGCCACCTTATTTATCTTAGGGTGACGCGAGTCGAGACGGACGTCGTCTCGGTAGCGACGACGGACGCCGAGATGAGCACGTGACACCACTACCATCCTGTCTTAGCGTAACACGAGTCAAGGGGGACGTCGTCGCGGTAGCGACGACGGACGCCAAGACGAGCACGTGACACCACTGCTACCCTGTCTTAGCACAACGCGAGTCAAGGCGGACGTCGTCGCGGTAGCGTCAATGGACGCCGAGACGAGGACGTGACACCAATGCCACCCTGTCTATCTTAGGGTCACGCGAGTCGAGGCGGACATCCGCGACGACGGACGCTTAGACGAGCACGTGACACCACTGCCACCCTGTCTTAGCGCAATGCGAGTCGAGGCGGACGTCGTCGCGGTAGCGACGACGGACGACGGACGCCGAGATGAGCACGTGACACCACTGCCACCCTGTCTATCTTAGGGTCACGCGAGTCGAGGCGGACGTCCGCGATGACGGACGCTGAGACGAGCACGTGACACCACTGCCACAGTGTCTATCTTAGGGTTTGGCGAGTAGAGGCGGACGTCGTCGCGGTAGTGACGACGGACGTCGAGACGAGCACATGACACCACTGCCACCCTGTCTATCTTAGGGTCACGCGAGTCGAGGCGGACGTCCGCGATGACGGACGCTGAGACGAGCACGTGACACCACTGCCACAGTGTCTATCTTAGGGTTTGGCGAGTAGAGGCGGACGTCCTCGCGGTAGCGACGACGGACGCCGAGACGAGCATGTGACACCACTGCCACCCTGTCTTAGCGCAATGCGAGTCGAGGCGGACGTCACCGCGGTAGCGACGACGGACGCCGAGACGAGCACGTGACACCACTGCCACCCTGTCTATCTTAGGGTTACGCGAGTCGAGGCGGACATCGCCACGGTAGCGACGACGGACACCGAGACGAGCACGTGACACCATTGCCACCCTGTCTATCTTAAGGTTTCGCGAGTAGAGGCAGACATCATCGCTGTAGCGACGACAGACGCCGGGACGAGCACTTGACACCACTGCCACCCTATATTAGCGTACCGCGAGTCAAGGCGGACGTCATCGCGGTAGCGACGACGGATGCCAAGACGAGCACATCACACCACTACCACCCTGTCTTAGCGCAACGCGAGTCGAGGCGGACGTCATCGCGGTAGCGTCGACGGACGCCGAGATGAGCACGTGATACCACTTTACCTTGTCTATCTTAGGGTTACGTGAGTCGAGGCGTACATCATCGCGGTAGCGACGACGGATGCCGAGACAAGCACGTGACACCACTGCCACCCTGTCTTAGTGTAACACGAGTTGAGGCGGACGTCGTCGCGGTAGCGACGACGGACGCCGAGACAAGCACGTGACACCACTGCCACCCTATCTTATAGTAACGCGAGTCGAGGCGGACGTCATCGCGGTAGTGACGATGGATGCCGAGACAAGCACGTGACACCACTGCCACCCTGTCTATCTTAGGGTTACGCGAGTCGAGGCGGACGTCGCCGCGGTAGCGACGACGGACGCAGAGACGAGCACGTGATACCATTGCCACCCTGTCTATCTTAAGGTTTCGCGAGTAGAGGCGGACGTCGTCGCGCTAGCGACGATGGACACCGAGACGAGCACGTGACACCACTGCCAGCCTATCTTAGCGTAACGTGAGTCAAGGCGGACATCGTCGCGGTAGCGACGACGGACGCCAAGACGAGCACATCACACCACTACCACCCTCTATTAGCGGAATGCGAGTCGAGGCAGAAGTCGTCGCGGTAGCGTCGACGGAAGCCGAGATGAGCACGTGACACCACTGCCACCCTGTCTATCTTAGGGTTACGCGAGTCGAGGCGGACGTCGCCGCGGTAGCGACGATGGACGCTGAGACGAGCACGTGACACCATTGCCACCCTGTCTATCCTAAGGTTTCGTGAGTAGAGGCGGACGTCGTCGCGCTAGCGACGATGGACACCGAGACGAGCACGTGACACCACTGCCACCCTATCTTAGCGTAACGCGAGTCAAGGCGGACATCGTCGCGGACGCCAAGACGAGCACATTACAGCACTACCACCCTGTATTAGCGCAACGCGAGTCGAGGCGGACGTCGTCGCGGTAGCGACGACGGACACCGAGACGAGCACGTGACACCACTGCCACCCCGTCTTAGTGTGATGCGAGTTGAGGCGGACGTCATCGCGGTAGCGACGACGGACGCCGAGACAAGCATGTGACACCACTGCCACCTTGTCTTATCGTAACGTGAGTCGAGGCGGACATCATCGTGGTAGTGACGACGGACGCCGAGATGAGCACGTGACACCAGTGCCACCCTGTCTATCTTAGGGTTACGCGAGTCGAGGCGAACGTCGTCGCGGTAGCGATGATGGACGCCGAGATGAGCACGTGACACCACTGCCACCCTGTCTTAGCGTAACGCGAATCGACGCGGACATCGTCGCGATAGCGACGACTGACGCCGAGACAAGCACGTGACACCACTGCCACCCTGTTTATCTTAGGGTTACGTGAGTCGAGGCGGACATCCTCGCGGTAGCGACGACGGACGCCGAGATGAGCACGTGACACCACTACCACCTTCTTTTAGCGTAACGCGAGTCAAGGCGGACGTCATCGCGGTAGCGACGACGGACGCCAAGACGAGCATGTGACACCACTGCCACCCTGTCTTAGCGCAACGCGAGTCGAGGCGGACGTCGTCGCGGTAGCGTCGATGGACGCCGAGACGAGCACGTGACACCACTGCCACCCTGTCTATCTTAGGGTCACGCGAGTCGAGGCGGACATCCGCGACGACGGACGCTTAGACGAGCACGTGACACCACTGCCACCCTATCTTAGCGTAACGTGAGTCAGGGCGAACATCATCGCGGTAGCGACGACGGACGTCGAGACGAGCACGTGACACCACTGCCACCCTGTCTATCTTAGGGTCACGCGAGTCGAGGCGGACGTCTGCGACGACGGACGCTGAGATGAGCACGTGACACCAGTGCCACCCATCTATCTTAGGGTTTCGATAGTAGAGGCGGACGTCCTCGCGGTAGCGACGACGGACGCCGAGACGAGCACGTGACACCACTGCCACCCTGTCTTAGCACAACGCGGGTCGAGGCGGAAGTCGTCGCGGTAGCGACGACGAACGACGAACGCCGTGACGAGCATGTGACACCACTGCCACCCTGTCTATCTTAGGGTTACGCGAGTCGAGGCGGACGTCGCCGCGGTAGCGACGACGGACGCCGAGACGAGGACGTGACACCATTGCCACCCTGTCTATCTTAAGGTTTCGCGAGTAGAGGCAGACGTCGTCGTGGTAGCGACGACAGCGTCGTCGCGGTAGCGACGACGGACGCCGAGACAAGCACTTGACACCACTGCCACCCTGTCTTATCATAACGTGAGTCGAGGCGGACGTCATCGAGGTAGCGACGACAGACGCCAAGACAAGCACATCACACCACTACCACCCTGTCTTAGCGCAACGCAAGTCGAGGCGGACGTCATCACGGTAGCGTCGACGGACACCGAGAGGAGCACGTGATACCACTGCACCCTGTCAATCTTAGGGTTACGTGAGTCGAGGCGTACGTCATCATGGTAGCGACGACGGATGCCGAGACGAGCACGTGACACCACTGCCACCCTGTCTTAGTGTAACGCGAGTTGAGGCGGACGTCGTCGCGGTAGCGACGACGGACGCCGAGACAAGCACTTGACACCACTGCCACCCTGTCTTATCGTAACGTGAGTCGAGGCGGACGTCATCGCGGTAGTGACGACGAACGCCGAGACAAGCACATGACACAACATCCACCCTGTCTATCTTAGGGTTACGCGAGTCGAGGCAGACGTCTTCGCGGTAGCGACGACGGACGCCGAGACAAGCACGTGGCACCACTGCCACCGTATCTTAGCGTAACGCAAGTCAAGGCGGACGTAGTCGCGGTAGCAATGAAGGACGCCAAGACAAGCACGTGACACCACTCCCACCCTGTCTTAGGGTTACGTGAGTCGAGGCGGACATCGTTGCGGTAGTGATGACGGACACTGAGACGAGCACGTGACACCACTGCCACCCTGTCTTAGGGTAACGCGAGTAGAGGCGGACGTCATCGCGGTAGTGACGACGGACACCGAGAGGAGCACGTGATACCACTGCACCCTGTCAATCTTAGGGTTACGTGAGTCGAGGCGTACGTCATCACGGTAGCGACGACGGACGCCGAGACAAGCACTTGACACCACTGCCACCCTGTCTTATCGTAACGCGAGTCGAGGCGGACGTCATCGCGGTAGTGACGACGAACGCCGAGACAAGCACATGACACCACATCCACCCTGTCTATCTTAGGGTTACGCTAGTCGAGGCAGACGTCTTTGCGGTAGCGACGACGGACGCCAAGACGAGCACGTGGCACCACTGCCACCGTATCTTAGCGTAACGCAAGTCAAGGCGGACGTAGTCGCGGTAGCGATGAAGGACGCCAAGACAAGCACGTGACACCACTCCCACCCTGTCTTAGGGTTACGTGAGTCGAGGCGGACATCGTTGCGGTACTGATGACGGACACTGAGACGAGCACGTGACACCACTCCCACCCTGTCTTAGGGTAACACGAGTCAAGGCGGACGTCATCGCGGTAGTGACGACGGACGCCGAGACGAGCACGTGACATCACTGCCGCCCTGTCTTAGCGTAACGCGAGTTGAGGCAGACGTCGTCGCAGGTAGCGACGACGGACACCGAGACAAGCATGTGACACCACTGCCACCCTGTCTTCTCGTAACGCGAGTCGAGGCGGACGTCATCGCGGTAGTGACGATGGACGCCGAGATGAGCACTTGACACCACTGCCACCTTGTCTGAGCGTAATGCGAGTCGAGGCGGACGTCGTCACGGTAGCGACGACGGACACCAAGACAAGCACGTGACACCACTCCCACCCTGTCTTAGGGTTACGCGAGTCGAGGCGGACATCGTCGCGGTAGTGACGACGGACGCCGAGACGAGCACGTGACACCACTGCCACCCTGTCTTAGGGTAACGCGAGTCGAGGCGGACATCGTCGCGGTAGCGACGACGGACGCCAACACGAGCACGTGACACCGCTGCCACCCAGTTTATCTTAGGGTTACATGAGTCGAGGCGGACGTCGTTGCGGTAGCGACGACGGACGCCGAGACGAGCACGTGACACCAATGCCACCCTGTCTTAGCGTAACGCGAGTCGAGGCGGATGTCGTCGCGGTAGCGACGACTGACGCCAAGACAAGCTCGAGACACCACTGCCACCCTGTCTATCTTTGGGTTACGCGAGTCAAGGCGAACGTTGTTGCGGTAGCGACGACAGACACCGAGACGAGCACGTGACACCATTGTCACCCTGTCTTAGCGCAACACGAGTCGAGGCGGACGTAGCGACGACGGACGCTGAGACAAGCACGTGACACCACTGCCACCCTGTCTATCTTAGTGTTACGGGAGTCGAGGCGGACGTCGCCGCGGTAGCAACGACGGACACCGAGACGAGCACGTGACACCATTGCCACCCTGTCTATTTTAAGGTTTCGCGAGTAGAGGCGGACGTCGTCGCGGTAGCGACGATGGATGCCGAGACAAGCACGTGACACCGCTGCCACCCTATCTTAGCGTAACGCGAGTCAAGGCGGACGTCGTCGCGGTAGAGACGACGGACGCCAAGACGAGCACATCACACCACTACCACCCTGTCTTAGCGCAACGCGAGTCGAGGGGGACGTCGTCGCGGTAGGATCGACGGACGCCGAGACAAGCACGTGATTCCACTGCACCCTGTCTATCTTAGGGTTACGTGAGTCGAGGCATACGTCGTCGCGGTAGCGACGACGGACGCCGAGACGAGCACGTGACACCAGTGCCACCCTATCTATCTTAGGGTTACGGGAGTCGAGGCGAACGTCGTCGCGATAGCGTTGACGGACGCCAAGATGAGCACGTGACACCACTGCCACCCTCGTCTTAGCTAACGCGAGTCGAGGCGGACTCGTCGCGGTAGCGACGATTGACGCCGAGACGAGCACGTGACACCACTTCTACCCTATTATCTTAGGGTTCGCGAGTCGAGGCGGACGTCGTCACTGTAGCGACGACGGACGTCGAGACGAGCACGTGACACCACTGCCCCCTATCTTAGCATAACACGAGTAAAGGCGGACGTAGTCTCGGTAGCGACGACTGACGCCAAGACAAGCACTGTACACCACTCCCACCCTGTCTTAGGGTTACGCGAGTCGGCGAACGTCGTCGCGGTAGTGACGATGGACGCCGAGACGAGCATGTGACACCACTGCCACCCTTGTCTTAGGGTAACGCGAGTTGAGTGCGAATGTCGTCACGGTAGCGACGACGGACGCCGAGACGAGCACGTGACACCACTGCCAACCTGTTTATCTTAGGGTTCCGCAGTCGAGGCGACATCGTTGCGGTACGACGACGGACGCCGAGACGAGCACGTGACACCACTGCCACCCTGTCTTAGCGTAACGCGATTCGAGGCGGACGTCGTCGTGGTAGCAACGACTGACGCCGAGACGAGCACGTGACACCACTGCCACCCTGTCTATCTTAGGGTTACGCGAGTCGAGGCGGACGTCGTCGCGGTAGCGACGATGGGACGCCGGGAAGCACGTGACACCACTTCCACC
>JAAAXO010000230.1:912178-931028 GCA_011799875.1 Thinopyrum elongatum | reverse complement strand
CCCCCTATCTTAGCATAACACGAGTAGGCGGACGTAGTCTCGGTAGCGACGACTGACGCCAAGACAAGCACTGTACACCACTCCCACCCTGTCTTAGGGTTCGCGAGTCGGGCGAACGTCGTCGCGGTAGTGACGATGGACGCGGACGAGCATGTGACACCACTGCCACCCTTGTCTTAGGGTAACGCGAGTTGAGGCGAATGTCGTCACGGTAGCGACGACGGACGCCGAGACGAGCACGTGACACCACTGCCACCTGTTTTATCTTAGGGTTCCGAGTCGAGGCGACATCGTTGCGGTACGACGACGACGCCGAGACGAGCACGTGACACACCTTGCCACCCTGTCTACGCGTAACGCGATCGAGGCGCGTCGTCGTGGTAGCAACGACTGACGCGAGACACACGTGACACCACTGCCACCCTGTCTATCTTAGGGTTACGCGAGTCGAGGCGACGTCGTCGCGGTAGCGACGATGGGACGCCGGGCAAGCACGTGACACCACTTCCACCGTCGAGGCGGACATCGTTGCGGTAGCGACGACGGACGCCGAGACGAGCACGTGACACCACTGCCACCCTGTCTTAGCGTAACGCGAGTCGAGGCGGACGTCGTCGTGGTAGCAACGACTGACGCCGAGACGAGCACGTGACACCACTGCCACCCTGTCTATCTTAGGGTTACGCGAGTCGAGGCGGACGTCGTCGCGGTAGCGACGATGGACGCCGAGGCAAGCACGTGACACCACTGCCACCCTGTCTTAGCGTAATGCGAGTCAAGGCGGACGTCATCGCTGTAGCGACGACGGACGCCAAGACGAGGACGTGACTCCACTGCCACCCTGTCTTAGCGTAACGCGAGTCGAGGCGGACATCATCGCGGTAGCGTCGACGGACGCCGAGACGAGCACGTGACACCACTGCCACCCTGTCTATCTTAGGGTCACGCGAGTCGAGGTGGACGTCTGCGATGATGGATGCTGATACGAGCACATGACACCACTCCCACCCTGTCTTAGGGTTACGCGAGTCAAGGCGGACGTCGTCGCGGTAGTGACGACGGACGCCGAGATGAGCATGTGACACCACTGCCACCCTGTCTTAGGGTAACACGAGTCGAGGCAGACGTCGTCGCGGTAGCCACGACGGACGCCGAGATGAGCACGTGACACCACTGCCACCCAGTTTATCTTAGGGTTACACGAGTCGAGGCGGACGTCATTGCGGTAGCGACGACGGACGCCGAGACGAGCACGTGACACCACTGCCACCCAGTTTATCTTTGGGTTACACGAGTCGAGGCGGACGTCGTTGCGGTAGCGACGACGGACGCCGAGACAAGCACGTGACACCAATGCCACCCTGTCTTAGCGTAACGCGAGTCGAGGCGGATGTCATCGCGGTAGCGACGACTGACGCCAAGACGAGCACGAGAGGTGTCACGTGCTGCGTTCGGGGGTCAGTCGTTGCTGCTACCGCGGCGAGCGTACGCCTCGACTCCAGTAACACTAACGATAGACAGGGGTGCGCAGTGGTTGTCAAGTGCTTTGTCTCAGCGGTCCGTCGTCGCTTACGGCCGCCTCGACTCGTGTTGCGCAAGAAGCGGTGACAAGTGGTGTCACGTGCTCGTCCGGTGTCTGTCGTCGCTACCGCAACAACGTCGCCTTGACCGCGTAACCCAAAGATAGACAGGGTTGGCAGTGGTGTCTCGAGCTTGTCTTGGTCCCAGTCGTCGCTACCGAGACGACATCCGCCTCGACTCGCGTACGCTAGACAGGGTGGCATTGGTGTCACGTGCTCGTTTTCTGCGTCCCGTCGTCGCTACCGAAACGACGTCCAGCCTCGGAATCATGAACCCTAAGATTAACGGGGTGGCAGCGGTTGCACGTGCTAGTGTTGGCGTCGTCGTCGCTACCGCGACGATGTCCGCCCTCGACTCGCGTTACCCTAGACAGGGTGCTAGTGGGTCACGTGCTGTCTCGGCGTCCAGTCGTCACTACGTGATGACGTCCGCCTCGATCGCGTAACCTGAAGACAGGGTGGGAAGTGGTGTCACGTGCTTGTCTTGGGTCGTCTTCTCTACAGTGACGGACGTCCGCCTCGGACTCGCATTCGCTCAGACAGGGTGGGCAGTGGTGTAAAGTGCTCATCTACGGCGTCATCGTCACTACCGCGGATGACGTCCGCCTAGACTCGCGTTTACGAGAAGACAGGGTGGCAGTGGTGTCACAGCTTGATCGGTGTCCGGCGTCGTAAATGCGACGACGTGGCCTCAACTCGCGTTACGCTAAGACAGGGCGGCAGTGAGTAGTGGGCAGTGTGGCAGTGCAGTGATGTTACGTGACTCGTCTCGGGCGTCAGTCGTCACTACCGCGATGACGTAGCTTGACTCGCGTAACCCAAGCATAGACAGGGTGGCAAGTGGATGTCTCGTGCCGCTTGCGTCAGTCGTGCTACGCGATGACAATCACGCTCTCGACTCGCGTTACGCATAAGACAGGGGGGCATGGTGTCAGGCTTGTTCGGCGGCCGTGTCGCCCTACCGCAACGACGTCCGCCTAGACTCGTGTAAACCCTAAGATAAACTGGGTGGGTGGAGTAGTGGTGTCAAGGGCTCGTCTGGCGTCACGTCGTCGCTACCGCATATGACAGGTCCGCCTCGACTCTGTAACCCTAAGATAAACTGGGTGGCAGTGGTGTATTTGCTATCTATGGCGTCGTCTTGTGGCTACCCGACGACGCTGCCTCGACTCGTGTTACCTAAGAGCAAGGGTTTGACGCAGTTGGTCACATTCTCATTCTTCTGGCTTCTCGTCGTCACTCCCACCTATTCATCCTGACAGCTCTTAACCCAAATTAAGGGTGGCAGGGGTCTCGTGGGTTCGTCTTGGCGTCAGTCGTCGCTCCGCGATGACATCGCCTCGACTCGCGTTAGCTAAGACAGGGTGGCTTGGGCACGTGCTTGTCTCGGCGTCCGTCGTCGCTACCGCAATCGACGTCCGCCATCGACTAGTGTTGAACCCCAAAGGTTAAACTGGGTGGACAGTGGTGTCACGTGTCGTCTCGGGTCCGTCGCGCTACCGCAATGACGTCGCCCGACTCGTGGTAACCCTAAGATAAACTGGGTGGCAGTGGTGTACGTGCTACTCGGCGTCCGTCGGGCGTACCGCGCACGATTCGTCTATGCCTCGATCGTGTACCTAGACAGGGTGGCGAGGGTGTCAGGATCATTCGGCGAGTCCGTCGTCACTACCGCGACGACGTCGCCTGGACTCCGTAACCCTAAGACAGGGTGTGGAGTGGTGTCATGTGCTGGTACAGCATTCCATCACGCAGACGTCCACCTCGCATGCGCGGACCGAAGATAGACAGGGTGGCAGTGGTGTCACGTGCTACGTCCGGGGTCCGTCGACGCTACGCGATGATGTCCGCCTCGACTCGGTTACGCTAAGACAGGGTGGGCAGTGGAGCACGTCCTCGTCTTGGCGTCGTCGTCAGCTGACAGCGATGACGTCCGCTTGATCGCATTACGCTAAGAAGGGGGGAGGTGGGTCCACGTGCTTGCCCGGCCCATCGTGCTACCGCGACGACGTCGGCCTCGACTCGTCGTAACCCTAAGATAGACAGGGTGTGCAGTGGTGTAGTGTCGTACTGGACGTCAGCGTGTACACGACGGACGTCCGCCTCGCTCGCGTTACGCGTAGACAAGGGTGGAATGGTGTGTCACGTGCTCGTACTCGGAGTCGTCGTCGTACCGCAACGATGTCAGTCCTGACATGCCGCCTCGACGTCAACCCCCTAAGTCCAATTTTAAACAGGGTGCAGGTGGTGTCACTGTGCTTCGTCTCGGCGTCCGTCGTACGCTACGTGAGACATTCGCCCTCAAACTCGCGTACCCAAGACAGGGTGGCAGTGGTGACATGCTCGTCATCGTCGTCCTGTCACTACCGAGACGACGATTCGCCTAGGACTCGCGAACCTAAGACGGGTGGGAGTGGTGTCACGTGTGTCTTGGCGTCAGTCGTCGCTACCGAGGACTACGTCCGCCTTACTCGGTTATTGTATAAGATAGGGGTGGAAACCGTGGTGTCACGTGATCGTCTCGACGTCCGTCGTGCGACAGGACGACGTCCGCTCGACTCGCTAACCTAAAGTATAATAGGGTAGAAGTGGGGTCACGTGCTACGTCCGGGTCATCGTCGACTACGCGGGACGACGTCCGCCTCGCTCGCGTAGCGCTAAGACAGGTGGATGCCGTGGTGTACCGTGCTCATCTTGGCGTCCGTCAAACGCTTATCCGGACGACGGTCGTCCTAGACTCCCGTAAACTAGATAGATAGTGGTGGCACTGGTGTCACGTGCTCGTCTCGGCGTCCGCGTCGCTACCGCGAGACGTTATGCTCGACTCACGTAACCCAGATAGACAGGGTGCCAATGGAATACCGTGCTTTTCGGCGTCTAGTCGATCTACCGGACGACGTCACCCCTCGACCGCGTTTGCGCTAAGCCAGGTGGTAGATGGTGTGTGTGATGTGTCGTCTTGGCGTCGTCGTCTCTACCGCAGACGACGCACCGCCTTGACTGCGGTTACGCTAAGAAGAGGTGGCAGCGGTGTCACAGTGCTTGGCTTTTCGGCATCAATCGTCGCTACCGGACGACGTCGCGCTCTACTCGCGAAAAAAAAAAACCTTAAAAGTAGACAGGGTGCAATGGTGTTCACTGTGCTCGTATACTGGTGTCCGTCTTGATGCTACCGCGGCGACCGTCAGCCTCGACTCCCGTAAACACTAAGATGACAGGGTGGCAAGTGGTGTACGTGGCTTGTCGCAGGTCCGTCGTCGATACGGCCGCCGACTGTGTTGCGCTAGACAGGGTGACAAATGGTGTCAAGGCCGATCTCGGTGTCTGTCCGCCGCTACCGCAACAACGTTCGCCTTGAGTCGCGTAACCCAAAGATAGACAGGGTGGCAGTGGTATTGTTGGTGTCTCAGAGTGTCGTTTGGCGCAGTCGTCAGCTACGCGACGGACAATCCGCCTCGACTACGTTTTCGACGTTAACTAAAGACAGGGTGGCATTGGTGTCCAGTGCTCGTCTCGGCGTCCGTCGTTCGCTACCGCAACGAGGACGCCTCGACTCATGTAACCTAAGATAAACTGGGTGGCAACGGTTGGTCACGTGCTCGTGTTGGTCCGTCGTCGTACCGCGACCGGGTACGCCTCGCTCGGCGTTACCCTTAAGACGGTGGCGGTGGAAGTGGGTCAGTGCTCGTCCGGCGTCCGTCGTCACTACCGCGACAGATGTCTCGCCTCGACTCGAGTTAACCTAAGACAGGGTGGGAGTGGTGTCAACGTGCTTGTCTTGGTTGTCCGTCGTCGCTTACCAGTGACGACGTCCGCCTCGATCGCATTCGCTCAGACAAGGTGGCATGTTTGTCAAGTGCATCTCGGGCGGCGTCCATCGTTCACTACCGCGATGACGCCGCCTCGACTTCCGTTACGATGAAGACAGGGGTGGCAGTGGGGTCACTTGTGCTCGGTTGCCGTCGTTCGATATGCGAACGACGTATTGCCTCAACTCGAGTTACGCTAACCAGGGCGCAGTGGTCAACGTGCTCGTCTCGGCGTCCGTCGTCACTACCGCGATGACGTCCGCCTTACCGTGTTACCTAAGACAGGGTGGGAGTGGTGTAAGGCTGCCCCCTTCCAGTGTCCGTAATCAGTACCGCAACGAGTCCGCTCGACTCCGGAACCCTAAGACAGGTGGTGGGAGTGGTGCACGTGTTGTCATGGCGTCTTCATCGCATTTACAGGCGACTACGTCACGCTTGACTTGCGTACGCTACGTACTGGTGGCATGTGCACGTGCCGTCTTGGCCCGCTAGTCGCTACGCAAAGCGTCTGCTCGGACGTAGAGTAACCTAGATAGACGGGTGGATGTGGTGTCATGTGCTTGTTCGGCGTGCGCCCTCCCCCCTTACACGTCGACTCCGAGCGTCCGCCGCTGAACTCGCGTTACGATTTAAGACAGGGTGGCAGTGGTGTCCAAGTGTTGTTCGGCGGTCCGTCGTCGCTACGTTGATTTGACGACGCACTTCGACTCACGTAACCCTAAGATTGGACAGGGTTGGCAGTGGTATCACGTGCTCCTCTCGGGTCGTCGTCACGACTCCGATGTGACGTCGTAGCTCTAGGGCTCGCGTTACCCTAAGAACAGGGTAGGCATAGAGTACGGCCGTTCAAGTGCCTGCATCACTACCGCAACGATGTCCGCTCGATCTCAGTAAACCCTAAGGACGGGTGGAGTGGTGTCAGGTGTTGTCTTGGCAGTTCGCTTCATTGCTACCGCGATACCGTCCGCCTATGACTTGCGTTACGCTAAGATACAGTGGCAGTGTGCCACGTGCTTGTCTCGGGTCGTGCGCTACGCGAAGACGTCGGCCTCGACTCGTGTAACCTAAGAGAGACAGGTGGATGTTGTGTCTGTGCTGCTCGGCGTGCGTAGTCACTACCGGATGACGTCGCCTCGACTCACGTTACGCTACGACAGGGGGTCGCGAGTGGTTTGTAAGTCTTGTCTCGGCGCCGTCGTCGCTACGCGAACGACGGTCCGCTCCAACTCGAGGTTACACTAAGACAGGGTGCGGGTGCTGGGGCAGTGGTGTCACGTGATCGTCTCGGATCCTGTGGGCAGCTACAATGATGACGTAGCCTAGACTCACGTAACCCCAAGATTGACAGGGTGAGTGGTATCACGATGCTCCTTCGGTGTCCGTCGACGCTACCTGAATGACGTACGCCTCGACTGTGGTTGCGCTAAGTGACAGGTTGGTGTTAGTGGGTGTGATGTGCTGTGTTTGGGTGCGTCGTTGCTACCTCGATGACGTCCGTCCTCGACTCTCGTTATGATAAGACATTGGGTGCGAGTGGTGTGTCAACGTGCTTGCTATCGGCGTCGTCGTCCGTTTACCGCGACGGACGCGTAGTACGCTAGACACGACGCACGTCTGCCTATACGAGAAACTTAAGATAGACAGGGGGGGCAATGGTGTGCAACGTCTCGTTACGGCGTTCCGTCTTCGCTACGCGGCGGCGCTCCGCTTCGACTCGCGAACCACTATAGATAGACAGTGGTGCAGTGGGTCACATGCTCGTACGCGTTCGTACGTTCGTCGTCGCTACGCGACGAGCTGTCCGCCTCGACCGCGGTGTAAGAAGGGGGCAGTTGTGGTGTAACGGGTGCTAGTCTCGGCGTCCGTCTCGGGCTATCGGCGAGGACGTCCGCCTTTACTATTCGAACCCTAAGATAGAGGGTGGCACTCGGTGTCACGTGCTCCATAGTAAGAGTTCCGCGTCGCGCGGCGCCTCGACCGCGTGACCCTAATGAAGACAGGGTGGCAGTGGTTTGTCACGTGCTCGTCCGACGTCCGTAGTCGCTACCAGCGATGATGTTCGCAATGACTCACGTTACGCTAAGTAGGGTGCAAGTGGTCACGTGCTCGTCTAAGTGTCCGTCGTCGCGGATGTCCGCCTCGACTCGCTTGAAACCCTTAAGATAGACAGGGTGGCAGTGGTGTCAGTGCTGTATCGCGTCATCGACGTACCGCGCGACGTCAGCATCGACTCGCGTTGCGCGAAGACAGTGGGTGCAGTGTTTGTACATGATCGTCTTGGCGTCCGTCGTCGCTACGCGATGACGCCGCCTTCTTGACTCGCGGTTTACGACTCAAAGGAAGGGTTAGTGGTGTCACGTGTCATATCGCGGCCGTCGTCCTACCGCGAGATGTCCGCCTAGACTCCGTAACACTAGATAAACAGGGTTGGCAGTATGGTGTCACGTTGCTTGTTCGGCGTCAGTCGGCGCTTATCGCCGACGATCGGTCCGCGTCGATTAGCGTACGTAAGACAGGGTGGAAGTGTGTCACGTGCTCAGATCGGCGTCCATCTCGCTACCGCGGACGACGTGCGCCTCGCTCGCGGTAAGCCTAAGATAGACAGGGCTGGCACTGGTGGTCACGTGCTCATCTGGCGTCCGTCGTCACTACCACGATGATGTCCGTCCTCGACTCACGTTACGATAAGACAAGTTGGCCAGTGGGGTACATGTGGTCTCGGGGTCGTCGTCTGCTACGCGATGACGTCCGCCCCTCAAACTCGCATTTCACACTTAAGACGGGTGGCTCACCACATTCGACGGTGGGAGGTGGGTGGGTGCAGTGGTGTCACGTGATCGTCTGGTGTCCGTCTCGCTTACCGCGACGACGTCCGCCTCGAGCGCGTTGCGCTAATACGGTGGTAGTGCTGTAATGTGCTCGTCTTGGAGTCCGCCGACGATGTCCGCCTGAATAGCGTTACGCTAAGATAGGGTGGCAGTGGTGTCACGTGGCTCGTCTCGTGTCCCCTCGTCGCTCGCGCGAAGAAGTCCGCCTATACTCACGAAACCTAGGAATAGAAAGAGGTGGCAATGGTGTCACGTGCTGTACAGCGCCATCGTCCTACCGCGGGACGTCCGCCTCGACTCGCGTAACCTAAAGATAGACAGGGTTGGGCAGTGGTGATACGTGCTCAATCTCGGCTTCCGTCGACGCGGACCGCGAACGACTTCTCCTCCGACTCGCATTCCGCTAATAGAGGGGGTTAGTGGTGTGATGTGATCGTCTTGGCGTCCGTCGTCGCTACCGCGACGTGTCCGCCTTGACTCACGTTACGCTAAGATAGGCTGGACAGTGGTGTACACGTGCTGCGTCTCGCGTGTCCATCGTCGCTAGCGCGAACGACGTCCGCCTCTACCGCGGAAACCTTAAGATTAGACAGGGTGGCAATGTTTATCACGGCTCGTCTTGCGTCCAGTCGTGCGACCGCCGGCGACTGTCCGCTCGGACTCGCGAACACTAAAGTATAAGACGGGTTGGGGCAGAGTGGTTGTCACGTGCTTGTCTCGGCATCAATGTCACTACCGCGTATGACCGTCCGCCCGACTCGGCGTTACTATAAGATAGGGTGGGCAGTGGGTTGTCACGTGCTTGTCTCGGCGTCAGTCGTCGATACCGCCGACGACGTCCGCATCAAAATCGTGTTACACTTAAGACAGGTGGCAGTGGTGTCAAGTGCGGGTATGGCATCAGTCGTCGCTACCGCGATTGATGTACGCTCGACTCACTAACCCTAGGATAGGCAAGGTTAAAGTGGTCACGTGCTCATCTCGGACGTCCGTACGACGCCTACCCGCGATGACCGTCCGCCTCGAACTAGCGTGGATTGCGATAGACAGGGTGGTGTAGTGGGGTGATGTTCGTCTTGGCATCCGGTCGTGCTACCGCGGATGACGTCCGCCTTGACTAGCGGTACGCTAATATAGGGTGGCAGTTGGTGTAAGTGTCGGTCCCGGCGTCTCGTCGTACAGCGATGATGTCTGCCTCTACTCGCGAAACCTAAGATAGAACGGGTGGCAATGTGTCACGTGCTGTCTCGGTGGTCCGTCCGTCGCTACCGTGGCGATGTCGCATCAACTCGAGTCACCCTAAGATAGACAGGGTGGAGTGGTGTCACGTGATCGTCTCGGCGGCCGTCGTCGCACCGCGGTGAAGTCCGCCTCGACCGCATTGCGTAAGACAGTGGGTGGCAGTGGTGTCAATGCTCGTCTAGGCGTCCGGCGTCGATCCCGCGGGACGTCCGCATCTACTGCCAAACCCTAAGATAGACACTGGGCAGTGGTCACGAGTCGTCTCAGCGTCCGTTCATCGCGGACGTCCGCCTCCGACTAGCGTGACCCTAAGATAGAAAGGGTGGCAGTCGGGGTCATGTGGAGGTTCGACGTCCGTCGTCACTACCGCGACGACGGTTCCCCTCTAACTCCAAACCCTAAGAAGGACACTGTGGCAGTGGTGTGTCACGTGCTCGTCTCAGCGTCCGTCACGCGGACGTCCGCCCTCGACTCGCGTGACACTAAGATAGACAGGGTGTGGCAGAGTGGGTTCAAGTGCTCATCTCAGGCGGCCTCAGTCGTCCGTCGTCGCTACGCGACGACGTCCGCCTCGAATCGCATTGCGATAAGACAGGGTGGCAGTGCTGGTGTCACGTGATCGTATAAGGTCCGTCGTCGCGCGATGTCCGCCCCTCGACTCGCGTGACCCTAAGATAGACAGCGGGGGTGCATTGGTTGTCACGGTCCTCGTCTCGGCGTCCATGACGCTACCGCGACGAAGTCGCATTGACTCGCGTTTGTGCTAAGGACAGGGTATAGCAGTGTGTGTCACGTCGCTCGTCTTTGCGTCCGTCGTCGCTACCGCGACGAAGTCCCCCTTGACTCGGTACGGCAAGACAGGATGGTTAGTGGTTGTCAGGTGCTCATTCGGGTCCGTCGTCGCTACGAGACGCGTCCGTCTCGACTCGCGTCACCTAAGATAAATAAGGTGCAGTCGGGGTGTCACGGGATGTCCGGCGGCAGTAGCGCTACCGCGACGACGTCCGCGTACGAATTGCGGGACGCTTAGACAGGGTGGCAGGCAGTGGTGGACGTGCGTCATCTCGGCGTCAGTAGCGCTTACCGCGACAAGTTCGCCGCGGAACAGCGAACCCTAGATAGACAGGGCGGCACTGTGTGTAGGCCTCATCTCAGCGTCCGTCGTCACCTACACACGATGACGTCCGGACCTCGACTAGCGTTACGATAGGACAGTTCGCGTGGCTAGTGGTGTAAAGTGTTGTCTCGGCGGTCCGTCGTCGCCACGCGGCGGACGTTCCGCCCAACTCGCGTTACGTAGAAGACGGGTGGGCAGTGGTGTCACGTTGCTCATCTCGGGTGCGAAGTGCATCGTTCAGCGACGACGTCTGCCTCTACTCGCGCTGCGCTAATATAGGGGGGTAGGGTGGAGTGGGTTGTGAGGTGCTCGTTTGGTGTCAGCGACGACGTCCTCCTTGACTAGCGTACGTAAGAAGGGTGGAAGGGGTGTCACGTGCTAGTTCGGTGTCCGTCGTCGCTAGCGCCGACGAGTCCGGCCCTCTACTCGCAAAACTTGAGGATAGACAGGGTGCAATGGTGTCACGTGCTCGTTCAGCGTCCATCGTTGCTACCGCGGCGACTCCGCCTCAAACTCGCGTAACCAAGATAACAGGAGGGTTGCAGTGGTGTCACGTGCTCGTCTCGGGTCCGTCAACGCTACGCGAACGATAGGTCCCGCCGCGACTCGCGTGCCGTGCTAATAGAGGTGGTTTAGTGGTGGGAGTGATCGTGTTGGCTGTCGTCGCTACCGCGACGAGTCCGCCTTGAATCACGTTACGCAGATAGGTGGCTGTGGTGTAAATGCTAGTCCCGGCGTACGTCGTCGCTAGCGCGACGACGTCCGCCTCTTACTCGCGAAACTTTAAGATAGACAGGTGGTGGCGATGGTGTCAGTGCTCGATTCGCGTCCATCGGTCTTCTACCGTGGCGGCGGTCCGCCTCGGACTCGCTAACCCTAAGAGGACAGGGTGGCAGGAGAAGTGGGTGTCACATGCCGTCTCGGCGTCCGTCATCCGTCGTCCCCGCTACAGCGACGACGTCCCCTTGACGCGCAGTGCGCTAAGACAGGGGGACAGTGGTGTCACGTGTGCTCGTTTGCGTCCGTTCGTCGCTACTGCGAGGACGTCCGCCTCTACTCGCGAAACCCTAAGATAGACAGTTGTGGAATTGGTTGTCCAGTGCTGCGTCCAGGTACGTCGTCGCGGACGTCCGCCTCGACTCGCGTGACCTAGATAGACAGGGTGGCAGAAGTGGTTGTGTCACGTGTCGTCTCGACGTCCATGTTGTACCGCGGCGACGTCCGCCTCGACTCATAACCCTAAGATAGGGTTGGCAGTGGGTGTCACATTCTCGTCTCGAGTGTCATCGTGGCTACCGCGACGAAGTCCGCCTGACACGTTCGGTAGATAGGGTGCAGTGGTGTCACGTGCTAGTTCTAAGCGTCGTCGTCGTGGATGTCCGCCTCGGATCGTTGTGACCTCAAGATAGACAGGTGGTGTGTGGAACCTGCAATCTCGGCGTCATCGACCGCTAAGCGACGACGTCCGGCCTTGACTCGCGTTGCGCTCAAGTACAGGGATGGCAGTGGTGTCGCGTGCTCGTCTCGGAATCCGTCGTCGCTACCGCGACGAGTCCGCCTTGACTCGCGGTTACGCTCGAACAGCGATGGTAGTGGTGTCACCGTGTCATCTCGGCGTCCGTCGTCGCTACCGCGACGACGTCCGCCTTGCCGCGCGTAACCCTAAGATAAACAGCGGTGGCAGTGGGTCACTGTGCTGTCCTCGGCGTCAGTAGGTGCTACCGCACGAGCGTCCCGCCCAACTCGCGTCGCTTAACGAAGCGGGTGGACGTTGGAATGTCAAGTGCTATCTCGGATGTCCGTCGTCGCTTCCGACGAACGACGTCTGACTCTATCGCGTTGCGAAATATAGGGGGGTAGTGGTGTGATGAATGATCGTCTGGTGTCTGCGACGACGTCCTCATGGACTAGCGTTACGCTAAGATGGTGGGTGGCAGTGGTGTCATGTGTCACGTTTGCTCGTCCAGGGGTCCGTCCCCCCCCCATCGCTAGCGCGACGACGTCCGCCTCTACTCGCAAAACTAGGATAGACAGGTGGCAATGGTGTCACGTGCTCGTCTAGCTCATCGTTGCTACAGCGCGGCGACGGGTCCGCTCAACTCGCGTACCCTAAGATAGACAGGTTGGTGGCAGTGTGTACACGTGCTGTCTCGGCGTCCTCAACGCACGCGACGATGTCCGCCTCGACTCGGTTGTCTAATAGAGGGTGGTAGTGTGTGTGATGTGCTCGTCTTTTTTGGCGCGTCGTCGACTACAGCGCGATGTCCGCATTGACTCACCGTTTACGCATAAGATAGGGTGGCTGTGGTTGTACATGCTCCATCTCGGGTCCGTCGTCGCTAGCGCGACGCCGTCCGCCTCTATCGCGAAACCTAGATAGACAGGGTGGCAATGGTCGGTCACGGGCTCGTCTTCGCGTAACTCGTCTTACTGGCGGGGGGAGCGTCGCCACGACTCGCTAACCATAAGATAGACAGGGTTGGCAGATGGTGTCACATGCTAGTCTCGGCGTCGTCGGTTCCGTCGTCGCTACCGCGACGAGTTGCCTTGACCTTTCGATGCGCCTAAGACAGGGTTGGAAGTGGTTTGTGTGCTCGTCTTGGCGGCGTCGTCGCTACGCTGGTGGACGCCGCCTCGTACTGCGAAACCCTAAGATAAGACAGGGTGGCAGTGGGTCCGGTGATCGTCTCAGTGCCGTCGTCGCGGACGTCCGCTCGGTACTCCGCGTGACAATGTAGACGAGGGTGGCAGTGGTGTCATGGGCTAGGTCTCGACGTCCACGTGCTACCGCGGCGAAGTCCGACTCGACTACATAACCCTAAGATAGGGGGTGGCAGTGGTTGTCATGTCAATGCTCGTCTCGATGTCAATCGTTGCTACCGCGACGCGAAGTCCGCCCGGGACTCACGTTACGCTTAAGATAGGTGTGGCAGTGGGTCAGGCTTAGGTCTAAAGCGTCCGTGTCGCGGAGTCCGCTCGACTCGCGGACCTAAGATAGAAAGGGTGGTGGTTAGTGGTTGTTCACAGTTGATAATCTAGGCGGTCACGACGCTAACGCGACGACGTCCGCCTTGACTCTCGTGCGCTCTAAGACAGGTCTGCGAGTGTAGTGGTGCGCGTGCTCGTCTTGGAATCCGCGTCGCTACCGCACGACGTCGCCGCTTGGGACTAGCGTTACGATAGACAGGATGGTAGTGTTAACGGGCAATATCGGCGTCCGTCGTCGTATGCGCACGACGTCGCCTTGACTCGCGTAACCCTGTAAGATAAAAGGGTGGCCAGTGGTTGGGTACGTGGGGTCTCGGTCGTCAGGGAGTGCTACCGCGAGACGTCCGAGTCGATTCGCGTTTAAGCTAAGGACAGGGTGGCAGTGGTTGTCACGTGCCATCTCGGCGTCCGTCTCGCTACTCGACGACGTTCGGCGCTCGACTCAAGTAAACCTAAGAGATTTGAGATTTATCTTATTCTTCTCAATATTAGGATTTAGAAGGGTGTGGCACTGGTGTCACGTGCTCGTCTCGGCATTTCCGTCGTCATACCACGATGACGTCCAAGCACTCGCTCGCATTACGATAAGACAGGTGGCAGTGGTCACGGGATGTCTCGGACCGTCGTCGTCGCTACCGCGACGATGACGACGTCGCCTCACTCGGTTACGCTAAGAAGGGGTGGCAGTGGGGTCATGTGCTCACTATCGGTGTCCGTCGTCGCTTCGCGAACGACGTTGCCTCGACTAGCGTTGCGCTAATACAGGGTGTAGTGGTGTCACCCCCCCCCCCCCCTAGGCTAGCTCACCTCAGTTGTCCGTCGTCGCTAGCACGACGACGCTGAATCTACTCGAGAAACCTAGGATAGACAGGGTGGAAATGGGGTAACGTGCTCGTCTCTAGCGTCCATCGTTTTGCTGACGCGGCGACGGCCGCTCGACTCGCGTAACCCTCAAGATAGACAGGGTGACGTGGTGTCACGTGCTCGTGACGCCGCCTCGACTAGCAGTTGCGCAATGAGAGGGTGGTAGTAGTTGGTGTGATGTGCTGTATTGGCTTCGTCGTGCTACCGCTACGTATGTCCGCCTTGACTCAGTACGCTAAGATGGGTGGCAGTAGATAGAGTCCGTGCTCGTCTCGGCGACGTCGTCGATAGCGAGACGACGTACGCCTTCTTACTGCGAAACCTAAAGATAGACAGCGTGGCAAATGTTGTCACGTGATCGCGCGGCGTCCAACGTCGCATGTTGGCGGACGTTCCGCCTCGACTCGCGTTAAACCCTAAGAAGACAGATGGTGGCAGTGGTTGGCACGTGCGCGTCTCGGCGTTCCTGTTCGTCCGTCGTCGCTACCGCGACGACGTCGCCTCGATCGCATTGCGCTTAAGACAGGGTGGCAGTGGTGTCACGTGCTCGTCTGGCGTCCGTCGTCGACTTACCACGAGGACGTCCGCCTTCTACTCGCGAAACCTAAGATAGCAAGTGTGGCAGTGGTGTCACGTGCTCGTCTCAGTTGTCCGTCGTCGAGCGCCCCCCAACCGTCACACCTCGACGCGCGTGACCTAAGGATATTCAGGGTGGCAGTGTGGGTCACGGCTCGTCTCGACGTCCATCGTTGGCTAACCGCGACGAAGCCGCCTACCACTACTCACATAAACCTAAGATAGGGTGCCAGTTGGTGGTGTCCGTGCTAGTCTCGATGTCCACCGTTTGTGACGCGACGAAGTCCGACACTGACTCACGTTACGCTAAGATAGGTGGCAGTGGTGTCACGTGCGAGTCTAAGAGGCAGTCGTCGTGGATATCCGCTCGACTCGCGTGACCCTAAGATTAGACAGGTGGCAGTGGTGTTCAAGTGCTGTCTCGGCGTCCATCGACGCTAACGCGACAGATGCCGCCTTTGACTGCGTTTGACGTAAGACAGGGTGGCCGGTGGGGTAGATGCTCGTTGAGTCCGTCAGTCGCTACGCGACGATTGTCTTGGCCTTGACTCGCGTACGCTAATACCAGGGTGGCAAGTGGTGTCACGTGCTCGTTCGGCGTCCGTCGTACGTACCGGGTGACGACCCGCATCGACTCGAGTAACCCCTAAGATAACAGGGTGTGGCTTATTGGTGTCCCAAAACCGTGATGGTATCGGCGTCCGTCGTCGCTACCGCGAGGACGTCCGCGCGACTCGCTGACCCTAAGATGACAGGGGGAGTTGTGTCACGTGCTCGTCTCGACTCGTCGTCGCTACCGCGACGACGTACCGCCCTGACTAACGTTACGCTTAAAACAGGGTGGCCGTGGTGTACGTGCTGTCTAAGTTCCCGTCGTAGCGGATGTCGCCTCGAACTGGCGTGACCCTAGATAGACAGGGTGGAGTGGTGGTCACGTAAATCGCTCGCCGTCCATCGAAGATTACCGCGACGACGTCCGCCTTGAGTCGAGTTTACGCTGAAGAAAGAGGTGGCAGTGGTGTAGCGTTATCTGTTGGGCGTCCGTCGTCGCTACTGCGCCGGACGTCCGTCTTGGACTGCGTAACGCTAAGACAGGGTGGCAGTGGTGTCACGGTGCTCGTCTCGGCGTCCGTCGTCGCTACCGCGACGATGCCGCCTCCACTCACGTAACCCTAAGATACACAGGAGGTGGCAGAGTGGTGTCACGGCCTCGTCTCGGCGTCAGTCATCGCTACCGCGACGAGCTATGTCGATTCGTGTTACGATAAGACAGGAGTGGCCCAGTGGGTCACGTGCCTCATCTCGGCGTCCGCATCGCTACCGCGACGACGTTGCTAGACTCGCGTAACCCTAGATAGACAGCGTGGGCATGGTGTCACGTGGTCATCTCGGAGTCCATTGTTCACTACCACGATGACGTCCGCCCGAGTGCGTTACGATAAGGACAGGGTGGCAGTGGTGTAATGTGCTTGTCTCGGCGTCCGCGTAGCTACCGCGATGACGTCAGCTCAACTCGCGTTACGACTAAGACAGGGGTTGGCAGTGTTTACGTGCTCGTCCGCGTCAGTCGTCGTACAGCTTTTGATGACGTTCCGCGTTCTGATTCGCGTTACGCTAAGACAGGGTGGCAGTGGTGTCACGTTGCTCATCTCGGAGTCTGTCATGCGTACCGAGACGATGTTCGCCTCGACATGCGTAAACTCTAACATAGACAGGTGGCACTGCGTGTCACGTGCTCGTCTCGGCGTCCGTTCGTCACTACCACGATGACGTCCGCCTCGACTGCGGTACGATTTAACCCAGGGTGGCAGTGGTGTCGGTGTTGTCTCGGGTCTGTCGTCGCATACCGCAGACGACGTTGCCTCGCTCGCGTTGCACTAAGATAGGGTGGGCAGTGGTGTAACAGTATCGTTCGGCCGCCATCGTCGGTAGCAGACGACGTCGCCTCTACTCGACGAAACATAAGATAGACAGGGTGGCCGATGGTTTGTTGTCACTGCTTGTCTCGGCATCCGTCATCGCTACGCGGCGACGTCACGCCTCGGAACTCGAGAACCCTAGATAGATATGTGGTGGCAGTGGTGTCACGTGATCGTTCTCGGTTGTCCGTCGTACATCGTAGCTTTTTTAATGCTTTTTTGTGTTACCGCGACACGTTCAGACTTGACTCGCGTGCGACTAAGACAGGGTAGCGTGGGGTCACGTGCTCGTCTTGGGCGTCGTTGTCGATACCGCGACGACGTACCGCTTGACTCGCGTTACGCCTTAAGACAGGATGGGTAGTGTGTCACGTGATCATCTCGGCGTCCGTCGCGCTACCGCGATGACGTCCGCTCGACTCGGTAACTAAGATAAACAGGTGGCAGTGTGTCACGTGCTTGTCTCGGCGTCAGTAGTAGTCGCTACGCGACGACGTACCACGTGGATTCGCGTTACGCAAGACAGGGGGTGGCCAGTGGTTGTCACATTGCTCATCGGCGTCCGTCGTCGCTACCGCGACGACGTGCCTCGCCTGCTACCTAAGATAGACAGGGTTGGCAATAGGTGTCACGTTCTCGTCTCGGCGTCCTCGCATACCACGATGACGTTCTGCATCGCTCACGTTACGATAAGACGGTTGGCAGTGGTGTCACGTGCTGGTCTCCGGCGTCCGTAGTCGGCACCGCGGACGACGTCCGATTCAACGGGTTCACGCTAAGACGGGGGGTGGCAGTGGTCAAGTGGTTGGTCACGTGCTCGTCGCGGTGTCGTCGTCGCTTCCGCGACGAAGTCGCGTCGATCGCTGTGGCACTAATACAGGGTGGTAGTGTGTGATTTGCTGTCTTGGTGTCGCGAAGATGTCCTCCTTGACTAGCGCTGACGACGTCCGCCTCCTACTCGCGAAACCTAGGATAGACAGGGTGGCAATGGTTGTCAAGTGCTAGTCTCAGCATCATCATTGCTACCGCGGCGACGACGCCTCGGGACTAGTGTAACTAAGATAGACAAAGTAGGCAGTGGTGTCACGTCTCGTCTCGCGTCCGTCGACGGATTACCGCGACGACGTCGCCCTCGAACTCGCGTTGCGAATAGAGGGTGGTTAGTGGGTGAGTGCTCGTCTTGACGTCCGTAGTCGCTACCGCCGACGATGTCCCGCCTGACTCACGTTACGCTAAGATAGGGTGGCAGTGGTGTCACTGTGACTCGTCTCGGCGTCCGTCGTCGCAGGCGCGACACGTCCGCCTCACTCGCGAAACATGAAGATAGACAGGCGTGGGCAATGGTGTTCACGGGCTACGTCTCGGCTTCCATCGTCGGCTACGTTGGTGACGTCACGCCTGCTCGCCGCTAACCTAAGATAGACAGGGTGGCAGTGGTTGTCTACGTGCTCGTCTCGGCGTCCGTTCTCCGTCGTCACGACGCGATGATGTCCGCCTGACTGCAGTGCGCTAAGAAAGCGGTGGACAGTGGTGTACGTGCTCGTCTTGGCTCCGTAGTCGCTTGACCGCGAGGACTCCGCCTCTACTCGCGAAAACCTAAGATAGAAAGTGTTGGCAGTGGTTGTCCCGGGCTCAGTCTCAGTGTAGTCGTCGAGGAAGTACCCCGGTTGAATGGGCGTGACCTAAGAGAGACAGGCTCCCCCCCCGCGGCATAGTGCAGGGCCGGTCACGTGCTCGTCTAGACGTCAATCATGCTACCGCGACGAGTCCCGCCCCCCCTGGACTCACATAAACCTAACGATAGCCCCCACGTTGCGAACTGGTGTTAGAGCTCGTCTCGCTGCTCCAGCCGTTGTACACGAGGATTCTAACGTCAGCCACTTACTATCGTTACGCAAGATAAGTTCTCTTGTCCGGCTTCCTCAGT
>JAAAXO010000230.1:896522-912153 GCA_011799875.1 Thinopyrum elongatum | reverse complement strand
AATGATAGGTGGTAAGCGGTTCCACGTGTTGTCTCGGCATCCATCGTCGCTACACGCGACGACGTCCGCACGCCTACTACTTCCGCGAAACCTTACAAATAGACAGGGTTCAATGGTGTCACGTGCTCGTCTCGGTTCCCGTCGTTGCTACCCCCCGACGCGGCGACGTCCTCCGCGCCTTTCCCTAACACTAAAGATAGACAGGGTGCAGTGGTGTCAGGCTTGTCTCACGTCCGTCGTCGCTACGTCCGCCTTCGCTCGTGTTGCCGCTAGACAGGGTGACAATGGGGTCACGTGCTCGTCTCCGGTGTCTGTCCCGTCGCTAACCCCCTCTTAGCGTAACGCGAGTCAAGGCGGACGTCGTCGCGGTAGAGACGACGGACGCCAAGACGAGCACATCACACCACTACCACCCTGTCTTAGCGCAACGCGAGTCGAGGGGGACGTCGTCGCGGTAGGATCGACGGACGCCGAGACAAGCACGTGATTCCACTGCACCCTGTCTATCTTAGGGTTACGTGAGTCGAGGCATACGTCGTCGCGGTAGCGACGACGGACGCCGAGACGAGCACGTGACACCAGTGCCACCCTATCTATCTTAGGGTTACGGGAGTCGAGGCGAACGTCGTCGCGATAGCGTTGACGGACGCCGAGAGGAGCACGTGACACCACTGCCACCCTGTCTTAGCGTAACGCGAGTCGAGGCGGACGTCGTCGCGGTAGCGACGATTGACGCCGAGACGAGCACGTGACACCACTTCTACCCTATTTATCTTAGGGTTACGCGAGTCGAGGCGGACGTCGTCACTGTAGCGACGACGGACGTCGAGACGAGCACGTGACACCACTGCCACCCTATCTTAGCATAACACGAGTAAAGGCGGACGTAGTCTCGGTAGCGACGACTGACGCCAAGACAAGCACGTGACACCACTCCCACCCTGTCTTAGGGTTACGCGAGTCGAGGCGAACGTCGTCGCGGTAGTGACGATGGACGACGAGACGAGCATGTGACACCACTGCCACCCTGTCTTAGGGTAACGCGAGTTGAGGCGAATGTCGTCACGGTAGCGACGACGGACGTCATCGCGGTCGTGACGATGGACGCCGAGATGAGCACTTGACACCACTGCCACCCTGTCTGAGCGTAATGCGAGTCGAGGCGGACGTCGTCACGGTAGCGACGACGGACACCAAGACAAGCACGTGACACCACTCCCACCCTGTCTTAGGGTTACGCGAGTCGAGACGGACGCCAAGACGAGCACGAGACACCACTGCCACCCTGTCTATCTTTGGGTTACGCGAGTCAAGGCGGACGTCATCGCGGTAGTGACGACGGACGCCGAGACGAGCACGTGACATCACTGCCGCCCTGTCTTAGCGTAACGCGAGTTGAGGCAGACGTCGTCGCAGGTAGCGACGACGGACACCGAGACAAGCATGTGACACCACTGCCACCCTGTCTTCTCGTAACGCGAGTCGAGGCGGACGTCATCGCGGTAGTGACGATGGACGCCGAGATGAGCACTTGACACCACTCCCACCCTGTCTTAGGGTTACGTGAGTCAAGGCGGACGTCGTCGCGGTAGTGACGACGGACGCCGAGATGAGCATGTGACACCACTGCCACCCTGTCTTAGGGTAACACGAGTCGAGGCAGACGTCATCGCGGTAGCCACGACGGACGCCGAGATGAGCACGTGACACCACTGCCACCCAGTTTATCTTAGGGTTACACGAGTCGAGGCGGACGTCATTGCGGTAGCGACGACGGACGCCGAGACGAGCACGTGACACCACTGCCACCCAGTTTATCTTAGGGTTACACGAGTCGAGGCGGACGTCGTTGCGGTAGCGACGACGGACGCCGAGACGAGCACGTGACACCACTGCCACCCTATCTTAGCGTAATGCGAGTCAAGGCGAACGTCGTCGTGGTAGCGACGACGGACGCCAAGACAAGCACATCACACCACTACCACCCTGTCTTCGCGCAACGCGATTCGAGGCGGATGTCGTCGTGGTAGCGTCGATGGACGCCGAGACGAGCACGTGATACCACTGCACCTTGTCTATCTTAGGGTTACGTGAGTCGAGGCATACGTCGTCGCGGTAGCGACGACGGACGCCGAGACGAGCACGTGACACCACTGCCGCCCTGTCTTAGCGTAATGCGAGTTGAGGCGGACGTCGTCGAGGTAGCGACGACGGACACCGAGATAAGCATGTGACGCCACTGCCACCCTGTCTTCTCGTAACGCGAGTCAAGGCGGACTTCATCGCGGTAGTGACGATGGACGCCGAGATGAGCACGTGACACCACTGCCACCTTGTCTTAGCGTAATGCGAGTCGAGGCGGACGTCGTTGCGGTAGCGACGACGGACGCCAAGACGAGCACGTGACACCACTCCCACCCTGTCTTAGGGTTACGCGAGTCGAGGCAGACGTCGTCGCGGTAGTGACGACGGACACCGAGATGAGCACGTGACACCACTGCCACCCTGTCTTAGGGTAACGCGAGTCGAGGCGGACATCGTCGCGGTAGCGACGACGGACACCAAGACGAGCAGGTGACACCGCTGCCACCCAGTTTATCTTAGGGTTACGCGAGTCGAGGCGGACGTCGTTGCGGTAGCGACGACGGACGCCGAGACAAGGACGTGACACCAATGCCACCCTGTCTTAGCGTAACGCGAGTCGAGGCGGATGTCATCGCGGTAGCGACGACTGACGCCAAGACGAGCACGAGACACCACTGCCACCCTGTCTATCTTTGGGTTACGCGAGTCAAGGCTGACGTCGCCGTGGTAGCAACGACGGACACCGAGACGAGCACGTGACACCATTCCCACCCTGTCTATTTTAAGGTTTCGTGAGTAGAGGCGGACGTCGTCGCGGTAGCGACGATGGATGCCGAGACAAGCACGTGACACCACTGCCACTCTATCTTAGCGTAACGCGAGTCAAGGCGGACGTCGTCGCGGTAGAGACGACGGACGCCAAGACGAGCACATCACACCACTACCACCCTGTCTTAGCGCAACACGAGTCGAGGGGGACGTCGTCGCGGTAGCATCGACGGACGCCGAGACGAGCACGTGATTCCACTGCACCCTGTCTATCTTAGGGTTACGTGAGTCGAGGCATACGTCGTCGCGGTAGCGACGACGGACGCCAAGACGAGCACGTGACACCACTGCCACCCTGTCTTAGCGTATCGCGAGTTGAGGCGGACGTCGTCGCGGTAGCGACGACGGACGCCGAGAAAAGCACGTGACAACACTGCCACCCTGTCTTATCGTAACGCGAGTCAAGGCGGACGACATCGCGGTAGTGACGACGGACACCGAGACGAGCACGTGACACCAGTGCCACCCTGTCTATCTTTGGGTTACGCGAGTCGAGGCGAACGTCGTCGCGATAGCGACGACGGACGCCGAGATGAGCACGTGACACCACTGCCACCCTGTCTTAGCGTAACGCGAGTCGAGGCGGACGTCGTCGCGGTAGCGACGACTGACGCCGAGACGAGCACGTGACACCACTTCTACCCTATTTATCTTAGGGTTACGCGAGTCGAGGCGGACGTCGTCGCTGTAGCGACGACGGACGCCGAGACGAGCACGTGACACCACTGCCTCCCTATCTTAGCGTAACGCGAGTAAAGGCGGACGTAGTCCCGGTAGCGACGACGGACGCCAAGACAAGCACGTGACACCACTCCCACCCTGTCTTAGGATCACGCGAGTCGAGGCGAACGTCGTCGCGGTAGTGACGATGGACGACGAGACGAGCATGTGACACCACTGCCACCCTGTCTTAGGGTAACGCGAGTTGAGGCGAAGGTCGTCACGGTAGCGACGACGGACGATGAGACGAGCACGTGACACCACTGCCAACCTGTTTATCTTAGGGTTACGCGAGTTGAGGCGGACGTCGTTGCGGTAGCGACGACGGACGCCGAGACGAGCACGTGACACCACTGCCACCCAGTTTATCTTAGGGTTACACGAGTCGAGGCGGACGTCGTTGCGGTAGCGACGACGGACGCCGAGACGAGCACGTGACACCACTGCCACCCTATCTTAGCGTAATGCGAGTCAAGGCGAACGTCGTCGTGGTAGCGACGACGGACGCCAAGACAAGCACATCACACCACTACCACCCTGTCTTCGCGCAACGCGATTCGAGGCGGATGTCGTCGTGGTAGCGTCGATGGACGCCGAGACAAGCACGTGATACCACTGCACCTTGTCTATCTTAGGGTTACGTGAGTCGAGGCGTACGTCGTCGCGGTAGCGACGACGGACGCCGAGACGAGCACGTGACACCACTGCCGCCCTGTCTTAGCGTAATGCGAGTTGAGGCGGACGTCGTCGAGGTAGCGACGACGGACACCGAGATAAGCATGTGACGCCACTGCCACCCTGTCTTCTCGTAACGCGAGTCAAGGCGGACTTCATCGCGGTCTAGTGACGATGCCGCCGAGATGAGCACGTGACACCAATGCCACCTGTTTAGCGTAATGCGAGTCGAGGGTGGACGCGTTGCGATCCCACCACTCCCCTCTCTTTTTCTTCCGCTCCATTCCCCCCGCGTTTGGGGCGGGCCCCCCCCCCCCCGATTTCCACCCCTCTCCCGGTAGCGACGCGGACGCCAAGACGAGCAGTGACCCACTCCCACCCTGTCTTAGGTTACGGCGAGTGAGGCAGACGTCGTCGGGTAGTGACGACGGACCCCGAGATGAGCACGTGACACCACTGCCACCCTGTCTTAGGGTAACGGAGACGAGGCGACAATCGTCGGCGGTAGCGACGACGGACACCAAGACGAGCAGGTGCCACCGCTGCCACCCGTTTATCTTAGGGTTACGCGAGTCGAGGCGGACGTCGTTGCGGTAGCGACGACGGACGCCGAACAAGGACGTGACACAACGTGCCACCCTGTCTTAGCGTAACGCGAGCGAGGCGGTGTCATCGTCGGGGTAGCGACGATGACGCCAAGACGAGGCACGAGACACCACTGCCACCACTGTCTATCTTTGGGTTACGCGAGTCAAGGCTGACGTCGCCGGGTAGCAACGACGGGACACCGAGACGAGCACGTGACACCATTCCCACCTGTCTATTTTAAGGTTTGGTGTGTAGAGGCGGACGTCGTAGCGCGTAGCGACGATGGATCCGAGACAAGCACGTGACACCACTGCCACCTATCTAGCGTAACGCGAGTCAAGGGGACGTCGTCGCGGTAGAGACGACGGACGCCAAGACGAGCACATAACACACAACCCACCTGTCTTAGCCGCAACACAGTCCGAGGGGGACGTCGTCCCCGGTAGCAATCGACGGACGCCGAGGACGAGCAACGTGACTTACACTGCACCCTGCTATTTAGGGTTACGTTTTTTGAGTCGAGGCATACGTCTCGCGGTAGCCGACGACGACCGCCAAGACGAAGCACGTGACCACCCACTGCCACCTGTCCTTAGCGTTTATCGCGAGTTGAGGCGGACGTCGTCGCGGTTAGCGGACGACGGACGGCCGAGAAAAGCACGTGACAACACTGCCACCATCTGTCTTATCGTAACGCAGTCCAAGGGCGGACGCATCGCGGTAGTGACGAACGGGATCACCGAGACGACACGTGTGACACCAGTGCCACCCTGTCCCTATCTTTGGGGTTACGCGAGTCGAGGCGAACGTCTTCGGATAGCGACGACGGGACCGCCGAGTATGAGCACGGCACCACTGCACACCGGTATTGGGTAGTGGTTTCTTAGCGTAAACGCGAGTCGAGGCGGACCGTTCGTTGCGGTAGCGACGGACTGACGTCCGAGCACGAGCACGTGACACCACTTCTACCCTATTTACGTTAGGGTTACGCGAGTCGACAGGTCGGACGTCGCGCGTAGCGACGAGGACCGAGACGACACCGTGACAACCAACTGCCTCCCTATCTTAGCTACGGAGTAAAGGCGGACGTAGTCCCGGTAGCGACGACGACGTCCAATACAGACACGTGACACCCCTCACACCCATTGTCTTAGGAATTCACGCGAGTCGAGGCGAACGTCGTCGCGGTAGCTGACGATGGAGACGAGACGAGCATGTGACACCACTGCCACCCTGTCTTAGGGTAACGCGAGTTGAGGCGAAGGTCGTCACGGTAGCGACGACGGACGATGAGACGAGCACGTGACACCACTGCCAACCTGTTTATCTTAGGGTTACGCGAGTTGAGGCGGACGTCGTTGCGGTAGCGACGACGGACGCCGAGACGAGCACGTGACACCACTGCCACCCTGTCTATCTTAGGATCACGCGAGTCGAGGCGGACATCCGCGACGACGGATGCTGAGACGAGCACGTGACACCACTGCCACCCTGTCTTAGCGTAACACGAGTCAAGACGGACGCCGAGACGAGCACGTGACACCACTGCCACCCTATCTTAGCGGAACACGAGTCAAGGCGGACGTAGTCGCGGTAGCGACGACGGACGCCAAGATGAGCACGTGACACCACTGCCACCCAGTTTATCTTAGGGTTACACGAGTCGAGGCGGACGTCATTGCGGTAGGGACGACGGACGCCGAGACGAGCACGTGACACCACTGCCACCCAGTTTATCTTAGGGTTACACGAGTCGAGGCGGACGTCGTTGCGGTAGCGACGACGGACGCCGAGATGAGCACGTGACACCACTGCCACCCTATCTTAGCGTAATGCGAGTCAAGGCGAACGTCGTCGCGGTAGCGACGACGGACGCCAAGACGAGCACATCACACCACTACCACCCTGTCTTCGCGCAACGCGAGTCGAGGCGGATGTCGTCGTGGTAGCGTCGATGGACGCCGAGACGAGCACGTGATACCACTGCACCTTGTCTATCTTAGGGTTACGTGAGTCGAGGCATACGTCGTCGCGGTAGCGACGACGGACGCCGAGACGAGCACGTGACACCACTGCCGCCCTGTCTTAGCGTAATGCGAGTTGAGGCGGACGTCGTCGAGGTAGCGACGACGGACACCGAGACAAGCATGTGACACCACTGCCACCCTGTCTTCTCGTAACGCGAGTCAAGGCGGACTTCATCGCGGTAGTGACGATGGACGCCGAGATGAGCACGTGACACCACTGCCACCTTGTCTTAGCGTAATGCGAGTCGAGGCGGACGTCGTTGCGGTAGCGACGACGGACGCCAAGACGAGCACGTGACACCACGCCCACCCTGTCTTAGGGTTACGCGAGTCGAGGCGGACGTCGTCGCGGTAGTGACGACGGACACCGAGATGAGCACGTGACACCACTGCCACCCTGTCTTAGGGTAACGCGAGTCGAGGCGGACATCGTCGCGGTAGCGACGACGGATGCCAAGACGAGCACGTGACACCGCTGCCACCGAGTTTATCTTAGGGTTATGCGAGTCGAGGCGGACGTCGTTGCGGTAGCGACGACGGACGCCGAGACGAGCACGATGGATGCCGAGACAAGCACGTGACACCACTGCCACCCTATCTTAGCGTAATGCGAGTCAAGGCGGACGTCGTCGCGGTAGAGACATCGGACGCCAAGACGAGCACATCACACCACTACCACCCTGTCTTAGCGCAACGCGAGTCGAGGGGGACGTCGTCGCGGTAGCATCGACGGACGCCGAGACGAGCACGTGATTCCACTGCACCCTGTCTATCTTAGGGTTACGTGAGTCGAGGCATACGTCATCGCGGTAGCGACGACGGACGCCAAGACGAGCACGTGACACCACTGCCACCGTGTCTTAGCGTAACGCGAGTTGAGGCGGACGTCGTCGCGGTAGCGACGACGGACGCCAAGACAAGCACGTGACACCACTGCCACCCTGTCTTATCGTAACGCGAGTCAAGGCGGACGACATCGCGGTAGTGACGACGGACGCCGAGACGAGCACGTGACACCAATGCCACCCTGTCTATCTTAGGGTTACGCGAGTCGAGGTGAACGTCGTCGCGATAGCGACGACGGACGCCGAGATGAGCACGTGACACCACTGCCACCCTGTCTTAGCGTAGCGCGAGTCGAGGCGGACGTCTTCGCGGTAGCGACGACTGACGCCGAGACGAGCACGTGACATCACTTCTACCCTATTTATCTTATGGTTACGCGAGTCGAGGCGGACGTCGTCGCTGTAGCGACGACGGACGCCGAGACGAGCACGTGACACCACTGCCACCCTATCTTAGCGTAACGCGAGTAAAGGCGGACATAGTCCCGGTAGCGACGACGGACGCCAAGACAAGCACGTGACACCACTCCCACCCTGTCTTAGGATTACGCGAGTCGAGGCGAACGTCGTCGCGGTAGTGACGATGGACGACGAGGCGAGCATGTGACACCACTGCCACCCTGTCTTAGGGTAACGCGAGTTGAGGCGAACGTCGTCACGGTAGCGACGACGGACGCCGAGATGAGCACGTGACACCACTGCCAACCTGTTTATCTTAGGGTTACGCGAGTCGAGGCGGACGTCGTTGCTGTAGCGACGACGGACGCCGAGACGAGCACGTGACACCACTGCCACCCTGTCTATCTTAGGATCACGCGAGTCAAGGCGGACATCCGCGACGACGGATGCTGAGACGAGCACGTGACACCACTGCCACCCTGTCTTAGCGTAACACGAGTCAAGACGGACGCCGAGACGAGCACGTGACACCACTGCCACCCTATCTTAGCGGAACACGAGTCAAGGCGGACGTAGTCGCGGTAGCGACGACGGACGCCAAGACGAGCACGTGAAACCACTCCCACCCTGTCTTAGGGTTACGCGAGTCGATACGGACGTCATCGCGGTAGTGACAATGGACGCCGAGACGAGCAAGTGACACCACTGCCACCCTGTCTTAGGGTAACGCGAGTCGAGGCAGACATCATCGCGGTAGCGACGACGGACGCTGAGATGAGCACGTGACACCGCTGCCACCCTGTTTATCTTAGGGTTACGTGAGTCGAGGCGGACTTTATTGCGGTAGCGACGACGGACGCCGAGACGAGCACGTGACACCAATTCCACCCTGTCTTAGCGTAACGTGAGTCGAGGCGGACGTCGTCGCGGTAGCGATGACTGACGCAGAGACGAGCACGTGACACCACTGCCACCCTGTCTATCTTAGGGTTACGCGAGTCGAGGCGGATGTCAGCGCGGTAGCGACGACGGACACCGAGACGAGCACGTGACACCATTGCCACCCTGTCTATTTTAAGGTTTCATGAGTAGAGGCGGACATCGTCGCGGTAGCGACGATGGACGCCGAGACGAGGACGTGACACCACTGCCACCCTATCTTAGCGTAATGCAATTCAAGGCGGACGTCGTCGCGGTAGAGACGACGGACGCCAAGACGAGCACATCACACCACTACCACCCTGTCTTAGCGCAACGCGAGTCGAGGCGGACGTCGTCGCGGTAGCGCCGACGGACGCCGAGACGAGCACGTGATACCACTGCACCCTGTCTATCTTACGGTTACGTGAGTCGTGGCATACGTCATCGCGGTAGCGACAACGGACGCCGAGACAAGCACGTAACACCACGGCCACCCTGTCTTATCGTAACGCGGGTCAAGGCGGACGTCATCGCGGTAGTGACGACGGACACCGAGAAAAGCACGTGACACCAGTGCCACCCTGTCTATCTTAGGGTTACGCGAGTCGAGTCGAACGTCGTCGCGGTGGCGACGACGGACGCCGAGACGAGCACGTGACACCACTGCCACCCTGTCTTAGCGTAACGCGAGTCAAGGCGGACGTCGTCGCGGTAGCGACGACTGATGCCGAAACGAGCACGTGTCACCACTGCTATCCTGTTTATCTTAGGGTTACGCGAGTCGAGGCGGACGTCGTCGTGGTAGCGACGACGGACGCCGAGACGAGCACGTGACACCACTGCCACCCTATCTTAGCGTAACGCGAGTCAAGGCGGACGTAGTCGCGGTAGCGACGACGGACGCCATGATGAGCACGTGACACCACTCCCACCCTGTCTTAGGGTTACGCGTTTCGAGGCGAACGTCGTCGCGGTAGCGTCGACGGATGCCGAGATGAGCACGTGACACCACTGCCACCCTATCTTAGTGTAACGCGAGTCGAGGCGGACGTCGTCGCGGTAGCGACGACAGACGCCGAGACAATCACATGACACCACTGCCACAATATATTAGCGTAACGCGAGTCGAGGCGGACGTCGTCACGGTAGCGACGACTGACGCTGAGAAGAGCACGTGACACCACTGCCACCATGTCTATCTTATGGTTACGTGAGTCGAGGCGGACGTCGTTACGGTAGCGACGACATACGCCGAGACAAGCACGTGACACCACTTTCACCCTGTCTATCTTAGGGTCACGCGAGTCGAGGCGGACGTCGTCGTGGTAGCGACGACGGACGCCGAGACGAGCACGTGACACCATTGCCACCCTGTCTTAGCGTAATGCGAGTCAAGGCGGACGTCCTCGCGGTAGCGACGACTAACGCCGAGACAAGCACGTGACACCACTGCCACGCTGTCTATCTTAGGGTTACGCGAGTCGAGGCGGATGTCATCGCGGTAGCGACGACGGACGCCGAGACGAGCACGTGACACCACTGCCACCCTGTCTTAGCGTAACGCGAGTCAAGGCGGACATCGTCACGGTAGCGACGACGGACACCAAACAAGGACGTGACACCACTGCCACCCTGTCTTAGCGTAACGCGAGTCGAGGCAGACGTCGTCGCGGTAGCGTCGACGGACACCGAGACGAGCACGTGACACCAGTGCCACCGGGTCTATCTTAGGGTTACCCGAGTTGAGGCGAACATCATCGCGGTAGCGACGACGGACGCCGAGATGAGAACATGACACCACAGCCACCCTGTCTTAGCGTAACACGAGTCGAGGCGGACGTAGTCGCGGTAGTGACGACTGACGTCGAGACGAGCACTTGACACCACTGCCACCCTGTCTTAGCGTAATGCGAGAAAAGGCGGACATCGTCGCGGTAGCGACGACGGACGCCAAGACGTGGACGTGACACCACTGCCACCTTGTCTTAGTGTAACGCGAGTCGAGGCGGACATCGTCGCGGTAGCGTCGATGGACGCCGAGACGAGCACGTGACACCACTGCCACCCTGTCTATCTTAGGATCACGCGAGTCGAGGTGGACATCCGCGACGACGGACGCTGAGACGAGCACGTGACACCACTGCCACCCTGTCTTAGCGTAACACGAGTCAAGACGGACGCCGAGACGAGCACGTGACACCACTGCCAACCTATCTTAGCGGAACATGAGTCAAGGCGGACGTAGTCGCGGTAGCGACGACGGACGCCAAGACGAGCACGTGAAACCACTCTCACCCTGTCTTAGGGTTACGTGACTCGAGACGGACGTCGTCGCGGTAGTGACAATGGACGCCGAGACGAGCACGTGACACCACTGCCACCCTGTCTTAGGTTAACGCGAGTCGAGGCGGACGTCATCGCGGTAGCGACGACGGACGTTGAGATGAGCACGTGACACCGCTGCCACCCTGTTTATCTCAGGGATACGCGAGTCGAGGCGGACGTCATTGCGGTAGCGACGACGGACACCGAGACGAGCACGTGACACCAATTACACCCTGTCTTAGCGTAACGCGAGTCTAGGCGGACGTCGTCGCGGTAGCGACGACTGGCGCCGAGACGAGCACGTGACACCACTGCCACCCTGTCTATCTTAGGGTTACGCGAGTCGAGGCGGACGTCAGCGCGGTAGCGACGACGGACACCGAGACGAGCAGGTGACACCATTGCCACCCTGTCTATTTTAAGGTTTCGTGAGTAGAGGCGGACGTCGTCGCGGTAGCGACGATGGACGCCGAGACGAGCACGTGACACCACTGCCACCCTATCTTAGCGTAATGCAATTCAAGGCGGACGTCGTCGCGGTAGAGACGACGGACGCCAAGACGAGCACATCACACCACTACCACCCTGTCTTAGCGCAACGCGAGTCGAGGCGGACGTCGTCGCGGTAGCGTCGACGGACGCCGAGACGAGCACGTGATACCACTGCACCCTGTCTATCTTAGGGTTACGTGAGTCGTGGCATACGTCGTCGCGGTAGCGACAACGGACGCCGAGACAAGCACGTAACACCACGGCCACCCTGTCTTATCGTAACGCGGGTCAAGGCGGACGTCATCGCGGTAGTGACGACGGACGCCGAGACGAGCACGTGACACCAGTGCCACCCTGTCTATCTTAGGGTTACGCGAGTCGAGTCGAACATCGTCGCGGTAGCGATGACGGACGCCGAGACGAGCACGTGACACCACTGCCACCCTGTATTAGCGTAACGCGAGTCAAGGCGGACGTCGTCGCGGTACCGACGACAGATGCCGAAACGAGCACGTGACACCACTGCTACCCTGTTTATCTTAGGGTTACGCGAGTCGAGGCGGACGTCGTCGTGGTAGCGACGACGGACGCCGAGACGAGCACGTGACACCACTGGCACCCTATCTTAGCGTAACGCGAGTCAAGGCGGACGTAGTCGCGGTAGCGACGACGGACGCCAAGACGAGCACGTGACACCACTCCCACCCTGTCTTAGGGTTACGCGTGTCGAGGCGAACGTCGTCGCGGTAGCGTCGACGGATGCCGAGATGAGCACGTGACACCACTGCCACCCTGTCTTAGTGTAACGCGAGTCGAGGCGGTCGTCGTCGCGGTAGCGACGACTGACGCCGAGACAAGCACATGACACCACTGCCACCCTGTATTAGCGTAACGCGAGTCGAGGCGGACGTCGTCACGGTAGCGACGACTGACGCCGCGACGAGCACGTGACACCACTGCCACCATGTCTATCTTATGGTTACGTGAGTCGAGGCGGACATCGTTGCGGTAGCGACGACATACGCCGAGACGAGCACGTGACACCACTTTCACCCTGTCTATCTTAGGGTCTCGCGAGTCGAGGCGGACGTCGTCGTGATAGCGACGACGGACGCCGAGACGAGCACATGACACCACTGCCACCCTGTCTTAGCGTAACGCGAGTCAAGGCGGACGTCCTCGTAGTAGCGATGACTGACGCCGAGACGAGTACGTGACACCACAGCCACCCTGTCTATCTTAGGGCTACGCGAGTCGATGCGGATGTCATCGCGGTAGCGACGAAGGACGCCGAGACGAGCACGTGACACCACTGCCACCCTGTCTTAGCGTAACGCGAGTCAAGGCGGACATCGTCGCGATAGCGACGACGGACACCAAGACGAGGACATGACACCACTGCCACCGTGTCTTAGCGTAACGCGAGTCGAGGCAGACGTCGTCGCGGTAGCGTCGACGGACACCGAGACGAGCACGTGACACCACTGCCACACTGTCTATCTTAGAGTCACGCGAGTCGAGGCGGACGTCCGTGACGACGGACGATGATACGAGCACGTGACACCACTCCCACCCTGTCTTAGGGTTACACGAGTGGAGGCGGACGTCGTCGCGGTAGTGACGACGGACGCCGAGACGACCATGTGACACCACTGCCACCCTGTCTTAGGGTAACGCGAGTCGAGGCGGACGTCATCGCGGTAGCCACGACGGACGCCGAGACGAGCACATGACACCACTGCCACCCTGTTTATCTTAGGGTTACATGAGTCGAGGCGGACGTCATTGCGGTAGCGACGACGGACGCCAGGACGAGCACGTGACCCCACTGCCACCCTATCTTAGCGTAACGCGATTCAAGGTGGACGTTGAGACGAGCACGTGACACCGCTGCCACCCTGTTTATCTAAGGGTTATGCAAGTCGAGGCGGACGTCGCTGCGGTAGCGACGACGGACGCCGAGACAAGCACGTGACACCAATGCCACCGTGTCTTAGCGTAACGCGAGTCGAGGCGGACGTCATCGCTGTAGCGACGACTGACGCCGAGACGAGCACGTGACACCACTACCACCCTGTCTATCTTAGGGTTACGCGAGTCGAGGCGGACGTCAGCGCGGTAGCAACGACGGACGCCGAGAAGAGCACGTGACACCATTGCCACCCTGTCTATTTTAATGTTTCGGGAGTAGAGGCGGACGTCGTCGCGGTAGCGACGATGGACGCTGAGACGAGCACGTGACACCACTGCCACCCTATCTTAGCGTAACGCGAGTCAAGGCGGACGTCATCGCGGTAGAGACAACGAACGCCAAGACGAGCACATCAAACCACTACCACCCTGTCTTAGCGCAACGTGAGTCGAGGCGGACGTCATCGCGGTAGTGTCGACGGACGCCGAGACGAGCACGTGATACCCCTGCACCCTGTCTATCTTAGGGTTACGTGAGACGAGGCATACGTCGTCGCGGTAGCGACGACGGACGCCGAGACAAGCACGTGACACCACTGCCACCCTGTCTTATCGTAACGCGAGTCAAGGCAGACGTCATCGCGGTAGTGACGACGGATGCCGAGACGAGCACGTGACACCAGTGCCATCCCTGTCTATCTTAGGGTTACGCGAGTCGAGTCGAACGTCGGCGCGGTAGCGACGACGGACGCCGAGATGAGCATGTGGCACCACTGCCACCCTGTCTTAGCGTAACGCGAGTCGAGGCGTACGTCATCGCGGCAGCGACGACTGACGCCGAAACAAGCACGTGACACCACTGGTACCCTGTTTATCTTAGGGTTACGCGAGTCGAGGCGGACGCCATCGCGGTAGCCACGACGGACGCCGAGACGAGCACATGACACCACTGCCACCCTGTTTATCTTAGGGTTACACGAGTCGAGGCGAACGTCGTCGTAGTAGCGACGACAGACGCTGAGATGAGCACGTGACACCACTGCCACCCTGTCTTAGCGTAACTAGAGTCGAGACGGACGTCGTCGCGGAAGCGACGACTGACGCCGAGACAAGCACATGACACTACTGCCACCCTATATTAGCGTAACGCGAGTCGAGGCGGACGTCGTCACGGTAGCGACGACTGACGCCGAGACGATCACGTGACACAACTGGCACTATGTCTATCTTATTGTTACGCGAGTTGAGGCGGACGTCGTTGCGGTAGCGACGACATACGTCGAGACCAGCATGTGACACCACTTTCACCCTGTCTATCTTAGGGTCACGCGAGTCGAGGCGGACGTCGTCGTGGTAGCGACGACAGACGCCGAGACGAGCACGTGACACCACTGCCACCCTGTCTTAGCGTACCGCGAGTCAAGGCGGACGTCGTCGCGGTAGCGACGACTGACGCCGAGACGAGCACGTGACACCACGGCCACCCTATCTATCTTAGGGTTACGCGAGTCGAGGCGGATGTCATCACGGTAGCGACGACGGACGCCGAGACGAGCACGTGACACCACTGCCACCCTGTCTTAGCGTAACGCGAGTCAAGGCGGACGTCGTCGCGGTAGCGACGACGGACGCCAAGACGAGGACGTGACACCACTGCCACCCTATCTTAGCGTAACGCGAGTCGAGGCGGACGTCGTCGCGGTAGCGTCGACGGACGCCGAGACGAGCATGTGACACCACTGCCAACCTGTCTATCTTAGGGTCACGCGAGTCGAGGCGGACGTCCGCGACGATGGACGATGATACGAGCACGTG
>JAAAXO010000230.1:880744-893185 GCA_011799875.1 Thinopyrum elongatum | reverse complement strand
ATGAGCACGTGACACCACTCCCACCCTGTCTTAGGGTTACGCGTGTCGAGGCGAACGTCGTCGCCGTAGCGACGATGGACGTTGAGATGAGCACGTGACACCACTGCCACCCTGTCTTAGCGTAACGAGAGTCGAGGCGGACATCGTCGCGGTAGCGACGACTGACGCCGAGACAAGCACATGACACCACTGCCACCCTGTATTAGCGTAACGCGAGTCGAGGCGGACGTCGTCACGGTAGCGATGACTGACGCCGAGACGAGCACGTGACACCACTGCCACCATGTCTATCTTATGGTTACGCGAGTCGAGGCAGACATCATTGCGGTAGCGACGACATACGCCGAGACGAGCATGTGACACCACTTTCACCCTATCTATATTAGGGTCACGCGAGTCGAGGCGGATATCATCGTGGTAGCGAATGGCCGAAACGCGCACGTGTCACCACTGCTAATCACGTTTTCTTAGGTTACTCGAGTCTAGGCCTGACGTCGTCGTGTTACGACGAGCTGACGCCGAGACTAGCAAGTGACAACCACTTTCCACCCCTACTTGCGTATAACTGCGAGTCATCGGCGTAGTCCGCGGTCGACACGACTCATTATGACACGTGACAAACACCACTCCCACCCTGTCTTAGGTTACAGCGTCTCGAGCTAACGTCGGCGCGGTAGCGTCGACGGCGCCTAGATGAGCACGTGACCCCAATGCCACCCTATCTTATTGTAACAGAGTCGAGAGCTTGACGTCGTCGCGGAGCGACGACAGACGCCGAGACAATCACAAATGACACCACTGCCACAATAATATTAGCGTACGTCCTATTCGAGGCGGACTTCTTCACGGTAGCTACACTACGCTGAGAATAGCACGTGACACCACTGCCACCCCATTTGCTATCTTCTGGTTACGTGAGTCGAGGCGTAGTCGTTACGTTCACGACACATAACGCCGAGACCAGCACGTGACACCACTTTCACAACCCTGTCTATCTTAGTTTCAACGCGAGTCGAGGCTGACGTCGTCGTGGTAGCGACGACGGACGCCGAGACGAGCACGTGACACCATTGCCACCTCGGCTTATGCTAATGCTAGTCAAGGCGGACGCCTCGCGGTGCGACGACTCACTCCGAGACAAGCACGTGACACCACTGTCCCCCCCCACGCTGTCTATCTTAGGGTTACTCGAGTCGATGCGATGTCATCGCGGTAATCGACGACCTGACGCCGAGAACTAGCACGTGGACACCACTGGCCACCGCTGGCTAGCGTAACGCGAGTCAGGCGGACTCGTCACGGTATCGACGAGACACCAAACACGACGTGACAAACCACTGCCACCCCTGTCTTAGCGGAAACGCGCGTCGCGGGCAAGACGTCGTCGCGTAGCGTCGACTGACACCGAGACGACACGTGACACCAGTGCCACCGGTTCATCTTAGGTTACCCGAGTTGAGTGAACATCATCGCGGTAGCGACGGACGTGCCTCCGAGATGAGAACAGACACCACAAGCCACCCTGTCTTAGCGTAACACGAGTCGAGGCGTATTAGTCGCGGTAGTTGACGACTGCCGTCGAGACGAGCACTTGACACCCACTGCCGACCCTGTCTAGCGTAATGCGAGAAAAGGCGGACATCGTCGCGGTAGCGACGACGGACCTCCAAGACGTGGACGTGACACCACCACTGCCACCTTGTCTTATTAGTGTAACGCGAGTCGAGCGGACATCGTCCGCGGTAAGCGTCGATGGAACGCGAGACGAGCACAGGTGACAAAAAAACCACTGCCCCCTGTCTATCTTAGGATCACGCGAGTCGAGGTGGACTCCGCGACGACGGACGCTGAGACGATCACGTGACACCAACTGCACCTGTCTTAGCGTAACACGAGTCAATACGGACGCCGGACGAGCAACGTGACACCACTGCCAACCCTATCTTAGCGGACAAGAGTCAAGGCGGACGTAGTTCGCTGTACGACGACGGACGCCAAGACGAGCACGTGAAACCACTCTCACCCTGTCCTTAGGGTTACGTGACACTCGAGACGGACGTCGTCGCGGTAGTTGACAGACGCCGAGACGAGCACGTGACACCACGGCCACCCTGTCTTAGTTACCCGCAGTCGAGGCGAGTCCCCCCCCCCAAATCGCGGTAGCGACGACGGACGTTGCGAGAATCAGTGACACCGCGCACTCTGTCTTATCTCAGGGATACGCGAGTCGAGGCGGACATTCATTTGCGGTAGCGACGACGGACACCGAACGAGCACGTGACCAACCAATTACAACAACCTGTCTTACGTACGCGAGTCTAGGCGGACGTCGTCGCGTAGCGACGACTGGGGGCCGCCGAGCGAGCAGCTTGACACCACTGCCACCCCCCTGGTCTACTTAGGTTACGCGAGTCGAGGCTGACGTCAGCGCGTAGCGACGACGGACCCCGAGACGAGCAGTTGACAACCATTGCCACCGCTGTCTATTTTAAGGTTTTGGAGTAAAAGGCTGACGTCGTCGCGGTAGCGACGATGGACGCCGTACTAAGCACGTGACACCACTGCCCACCCCTATCTTAGCGTAATGCAATTCAAGGCGACGTCGTCGCGGTAGAGACGACGTACAGCCAAGACGAGCACATCACCCCACTACCACCCGTCTAGCGCAACGCGGTCGAGGGGGCTGACCGTCGTCCGCGGTAGCGTCGACGGACGCCGAGACAACGAGCACGTATACCACGTGCAAACCCGGTCTATCTTAGGTTACGTGAGTCCGTGGCATACGTCTCGCCTGGTAGCGGACAACGGACGCCGAGACACGCACGTACCCACGGCCACCCTGTCCTTACTTATATAATCGTCCGCGGGCAAGGCGGACGTCATCGCGGTAGTGAACGACGTACGCCGAGACGAGCACTGACACCAGTGGCCACCTGTCTCTCTTAGGGTTACGCGAGTCGAGTTCGAACCGCGTCCGCGGTAGCGATGAACGGCGCCGAGACGAGCACGTGACAACCACTGCCACCCACGTCCTTAAAGCGTATAACGCGAGTCAATGCGGACCGTCGTCGGTAAACCCAGGGACTACAGATTCCGACGGCACAGTGACACACTGCTAACCCGTTTTAATCTTAAGGGTTCCGCGAGTCCGAGGCGAACGTCGTCGTGGTAGCACGACGGACGCCGCGGACGAGCACGTGACCCCACTGGCACCGCGCTCTTACGTAACGCGAGTCAAGGGCGGACGTAGCGCGGTAGCGACGACGACCCAAGCACGAGCACCGGACACCACTCTCCCACCCTGGCCTTAGGGTTACGCCGTGTCGAGTCGAACGTCGTCGCGGTCGCCGTCGACGGATGCCGAGATGAGCACGTGACACCAAACTGCCACCGGCTGTTCTTAGTGAACGCGGTCTAGGCGGTCGTCTTCGCGGTAGCCGACGACTGACCGCCGCGAAAGCACATGACACCACTGCCCCAAAAAACTGATTTAGCGTACGCGATTCGAGGCGGACGTCGTCACGGTGCGACGACTGACGCCGCGACGAGCCACGTTACACCCCTGCCACCATGTCTATCTATGGTTATTACTTTAGTCGAGGCGGACATCGTTGCGGTAGCGACGACATACGGCCGATACTAGCACGTGACACCACTTTCACCCGTTATCTTAGGTCTCGCGAGTCGATGCGGACGTCGTCGTGATAGCGACGACGGACTCCGATACTGATACATGAACAACCACTTCCCACCGCCTGTCTTAGCGTAACGCGGTCAACAGGCGGACGTCCTCGTAGTTAGCGATGACTGACGCCCGAGACGAGTACGTGACACACAAACCACAGCACCCTGTCTTATCTTAGGGCTACGCGAGTCGATGCGGATGTCATCGCGTAGCGACGAAGGACGCCGAGACGAGCACGTGGACACCACTGCCCACCCTGTCTTAGCCGTAACGCGAGTCAAGGCGGACTCGTCGCGATAGCGACGACGGACACCAAGACGATGACATGACACCAACCACTGCCACCGTTCTATCGTAACGCAGTGAGGGCAGACGTCGTCGCGGTCACGTCGCCGGACACCGAGACGAGCACGTGACCACCACTGCCCACACTGTCCTATCTAGATCACGCGAGTCGAGGCGGACGTCCGTGACGACGGACGATGATACGAGCACGGACACCACTCCCAACCCTGTCGTAGTGTACACGCGTGGAAGGCCGGACGTCGTCGCGGTAGTGACGAGGACCCGAGACGACCATGTTACACCACTGCCACCTGTCTAGGTGTAACCGAGTCGAGGCGGACGTCATCGCGGGTAGCCACGAGGACGCCGAGACGAGAACAGACACCCACTGCCACCCCACTGGTTATCTTAGGGTGCTTAGTAGAGTGGATCGGACGTTCATTGCTGTGGTGGTAGGACGACGGACGCCAGGACGAGCACGTGACCCCACTGCTCACCCTATCTTAGCGTAAAACGCATTTCAAGTGGACTTGAGACGAGCACGTGACAAACCGCTGCCACGCCCTTTTTATCTAAGGGTGATTCAAGTCGAGGCGGACGTCGCTGCGGTAGCGACGTACGACGCCGAGACAAAGCAGTGACACCATTGCCACCGTGTCTTAGCGTAACGCGAGCGAGGCGGACGTCAATCGTTTGTTTACGCGCGACTGACGCCGAGACCGAGCAAGTGACACCACTACCACCACCCTGTCTATCTTAGGGTACGCGAGTCGGAGGCGGACGTCAACGCGCGTAGCAACGACGGAACGCGAGAGAGCACGGACACCATTGCCACCCTGTCTATTTTAAGTTTCGGAGTAGAGGCGGACGTCGTCGTCGGTAGCGACGATGGCGCTGAGACGAGCACGTGAACAAAACCACTGCCACCCTATTTAGCGTAACGCGAGTCAAGGCGGAAGTCAACGCGGTAGAGACAACGAACGCAAGACGAAGCACATCAAACCATACCACCCTTTCTTAGCGCAACGTGAGTCCGAGGCGGACGTCATAGCGGTCGTATTGTCGAGCGGACGCCGAGACGAGCCCGTGATACCCCTGCACTACTGTCTATCTTAGGTTACGTGAGACGAGGCAGACGTCGTCCGGTTAGCGACGTACGGACGCCGAGACAGACACGTGACACCACTCCCGCACCTGTCTTATCGTAACGCGAGTCACAAGGCAGTATCGAGGGCGTGGCTACGGGTAGTGACGAACGGTGCCGAAGCGAGCACGTTACAACCAGGTGCCATCCCTGGTCTATCGTAGGGTTACGCGAGTCGAGTCGAACGTCGGCGCGGTTACGTCGAGCGACGAGGACGCCGAGATGAGCAGGTGGCAACCATGGCCACCCTGTCTTTAGCGTAACGTCGAGTCGAGGCGACGTCATCCCGCGGCAGTCGAAGGAACTGACGCCGAAGAAACAAGCACGTGACACCACTGGTACCTCCTGTTTATCTCTAGGTGGGTTACGCGAGTCGAGGACGGACGCCATCGCGGAGCCAGACGACGCCGAGACGAGGCACATGACACCACTGCCATCACCCCTGTTTCTCTAGTGGTTACACAGTCGAGGCGATACGTCGTCGTAGTAGCGACACAGACGCTGAGAAGTGAGCAGCAGTGACACCACAGCCAGCACCGTCTAGCGTAACTAGAGTCGAGACGGAACGTGTCGCGGAGGAAGCGACGACTGACGCCGAGACAAGCACATGACCCTACTGCCACACCCTATAATTTAGCGTCACGAAAGTCGAGGCGGCAAGTTCTACGGTGCGACGACTGACGCCGAGAGACGATCACGTGACACAACTGCACTATTTCTATCTTTTGTTACGCGAGTTGAGGCGGGGGAACGTGTTGCGGGTAGCACGACAACGTTCGAGACCAGCCATGTGACACCAACTTTCACCCTGTCTATCTTGGGTCACGCGAGTCGAGGAGGCAGTCGTACGTTGGAGCGACGACACAGACGCCAGACGCACGAGCACTGTGACACCACTGCACCCTGTCTTAGCGTACGCGAGTCAAGACGACTCGTCGCGGTATAGCGAGACTTACGCCCGATACGAGCCGTGACCCACGCCACCCTATCTATCTTAGTTACGCGAGTCGGGCGGATGTCATCACGTTAGCGACCGACGGACGGCCGAGACGAGCACGTGACACCACTGCCACCCTGTCTTAGCGTAACGCGATGTCAAGGCGGACGTCGTCGCTCTGGTAGCGACGACGAGACGCCAAGACGAGGACGGACACCACTGCCACCCTATCCTTAAAGCGTAACGCGAGTCGAGGCTGACGTCGTGCGGTAGCGTGACGCGCAACGCCGAGACGAGCATGATGACACCACTGCCAACCTGTAATCTTCGGGTCACGCGAAGTCGAGGCGGTACGTCCGCACGTGGGTGGACCGATGATACGGAGCACGTGACACCACTGACCAACCTGTTTATCTTGGGGTTACAACGAGTCGAGGGAGGCGACGTCGTTGCGGCTGGAGAGCCGCGATGGACCGCCGAGACGAGCACGTGGACACCACTGCCACCTTCTGAGCGTACATGAGTCGAGGCTGCGTCGTCGCGGTATTGTTCGGTTAGCAACTGACAGCACGAGACGAGCACGTGACCCACTGCCCCCCGTCTATCTTAGGTTACGCGAGTCGAGGCGGACGTGCCGCGCGACGGACGCTGAGGACAAGCACGTGGACAACCAACTGCCGACCCTGCTAGTTAGTCTAACACGAGTCAAGACGGAATGCCGAGACAGCACGTGACACCAATTGCCACCCTATTCCTTAGTGTAACGCAAGTCAAGGCGGACATAGTCCGGTAGCGACGAGCGACGCCCAGCACGAGCACGGCAGACCACTCCAACCCCTGTCTTAGGGTACGCGAGTCGCGAGGACTCGTAGCGCGGTAGTGCACGACGGACGCCCAAGACGAGAACGTGAACACCGACTGCCACCTGTCATTAGGGTAACGCGAGTCGAGCGGAGTCATTGCGTTACACGACGGCGCCGAGACGAGTCAACGTGAAACCAATGCCTCCCTATTTTAGCCAAACGCGAGTCGAGTGACGTCTCGCGGGCTCGCAGGTTTAGCGACGTACTGACGGCCGAGACTATCAACGTGACAAACACTGCCACCAGCTCTATCGTTGGGTTACGCGAGCGAGGCGGGACGTCGCCGCGTGTAGCGACGACTATACGCCGAGACGAGCTCATGATACCCTTGCCACCCTGTCTATTTTAAGGTTCATGAGTGAAGAGGAACGGAAGGGGATGCGGTTGCGTTTTCGCGGTACGACGATGGACGCCGAGACAAACGTGACACCACTCGCCACCCTATCTTTAAGCGTAAGCGAGTCAAGGCGGACGTTGTTGTCAAAGGTGCAGTGGGGTACGGTTAGGTAGGGGCGGTGGTAGGACGACGGCACGCCACGGACGACACATACACCACTAACCCCTGTCTTCGCCAAGGCGAGTCAGAGGCGGACGTAGTCGCTGGTTAGTAGCGTCGACGGACAACCGAGAACGAGCACGTGATACCCTGCAACCCTGTCATTCTTAGGCTTACGTGAGTCTAGGGCATTTGTCCGTGGCGTCGGTAGCGACGGCGTACGCCGTAGCAGACGTGACACCTCTGCCAACCCTGTCTTAGCGTAACGCAGTGGGCGGCACATCGTCGGGCGTAGTTGTAGCGAGACGGAACGGAGAGACAAGCACGTGACACCACCTGTGCTCCCTGTCTTATCATAACGCAAGTCAAGGCGTGAACGTCATCGTGGTTAGTGACGACGGACGCCGAGAAGAGCACGTGAAGAGTTCAACATGTTAGCTTCGGGTTACGCGAGTCGAGGCGAACATCGTTTGCGGGTGGGTAAGCAGAACGACTGACATGTCCGAACAAGCACGTGACCAACCACTCTACCTGTCTATCCTTAGGGTTACGTCGAGTAGAGGCAGACGTCCGTCCGGCGGTAGCGAGACACGCGAGCCGAGACAGCACGTGATCACCACTACCGCACCCTATCTTAGGCATAAGCGAGTCAAGGCGGACGTTGTCGCGGTGATCTGCGCGACGGAAGCCAGACGAGCACGTGACACCACTCACTCCCACCCTGTCTTCGGGTTACGCGTGTCGATGCGAACGTCGTCGCGGTTAGCGACGACGGAACGCCGCCGTGAACAACACCCTGCTAGTAAGGAGCAGAGGGGCGAGATGCACCCACCCACCCCCGTCTACGGCCGCAACAACCCTGCACTCCCCCCATTCCACCCCAAAGCCCCCACACGCTACATCTCTATCGCCGTCGTGCTTGTTTTTAGCGCACGACGCGAGAACGAGCATGTGACACCACACACCCCTATCTTTCGCGTACGCGAGTCAGCGGACGACAAGATGAGCACGTGACAAACCACTCCCAACCCTTTTTTGTCTTCGAGGGTTACGCGTGTTCGAGGCGACATCGTTTGTGTAGCGGTTACGACGGACACCCGTTAGAGCCACGTGACACCACGCCACCCTGTCTTAGCGTAACCAAGAGATCAGGGCGGTAACGTCCGTCGAGTAGACTGACTGACGCGAGGCAAGCCACATGACACAACTGCCACCCATTATAGCGCTAACGCGGTCGAGGCGGACGTCGTCAAGGTAGCGACGACTGACGCCGAGACGAGTCACGTGACACCACTGCCCACCTATGTCTATCTACTGGTATACCGAGTCGAGGCGTAACGTCGTTGCCGAGTCGATGACATACGTTGAACAGCAATGTGACGCCACTTTCCACTCACATGTCTATCTTAGGTCACGCGGTACGAGGCGCGTCATGAAGAGGTTTCTCGGGTACGTGGTAGTGTTATTGAGCGACGAGGACGCACGAGACGGAACGTTGACCCATGCCACCGTCTTAGAGCCAACGCGAAGTCAGGCGGACACAGTCTGCGGCAGCAACTGACGCCGAAACGAGCACGTCACACCACTGCTACCCTGTTTTTATCTTAGGTGTTAGCCGAGTCGAGAGAGAGCGGTAGGTTACGTATGGTCCGTAGGTAGCGATGACGGACGCCGAGACAGCACGTGACACCACTGCCACCCTATCTAGTGTGTACGCGATTCAAGGCGGAGACAAGATGAGCACGTGACACACCCACTCACACCTGTATTAGGGTTACGCGTGTCGAGGCGAACGTCGTCGCCTAGCGACGATGGACGTTATGAATGAGCACGTGACACTACAGACCACCCCTGTCTTAGCGTAAGAGAGTCAGGAGCGGACAATCGTCTGCGGTAGCGACGCACTGACGCCTAGACAAGCACATGGACACCACTTGCACCCTGTATTACGTAACGCGAGTCGAGCGGACGTCGTCACGGGTAGCGATGGAACGACGCCGAACGACACAGTGAACACCATGCCCACCATGTTCTATCTTATGGTTACGCGAAGTCGAGGCAGCAGAACCTCATTTGCCCCCCGGTAGCTAGAAACGCCGAGACGAGCAGTGTACACCACTTTCACCCTATCTTATTAGGGTCACGCGCAGTCGAGGCGATATCATCGTGTGTCGATGACTCGGACGCCGAGACGAGCACGTGACACCACTGACACCCTGTCTTAGCGTAACGCGAGTTCAAGGCGGAGTCGTCGCGGTAGGTAGATGACTAACGCCGAGACGAGCATGTGACACACATGCCACCCGTTCATCTATGGGTTACGCGAGCCGAGGGCGGAGTGATCGACCGGGTTGGCGGCGGTGAGCGACGATGGACAGCGAGACGAGCACGTGACACCAACTGCCACCCTGTTTTAGACGAACGCGAGTCAAGGCGGGACATGTCTCGCGATAGCGACGGACCGGACACCAAGAACGAGGACATGAACCACTGCCACACCGTGTCTTTAGTAGCATACGCGAGTCGAGCAGACGTGTCGAGGGGGGTACGCGTCGACGGACACCGAGATAGAGCACGTAAACACCACTGCCCACAGTCTATCTTAGAGTCACGCGAGTCAGGGCGGACGTCCGCTACGACAGGAGCTATGATACGAGCACGTGACACCACTCCCAACCTGTCTTAGGGTTAACGCGAGGTGGAGGCGGACATCGTCGCGGTAGTGACGCGTGACGCCAGAAGAGAAGTGTGACACCACTTGCCCACCCTCCTTCAGGGTAACGCGAGTCAGGCGGACCGTATCGCGGTGGACCACGCGGACGCCGAGACGAGCACGTGACAAACCACTGCAACCCGCCTGTTATCTTAGGTTACCTCGACGAGTCGATGCGGGTCATTCCCACTGGGTAGCGACGACGGACGCCAGGACGCGCACGTGCCCACTCCCAACCCTTATCTTAGCGTAACGCGATTTCAAGAGGTGACGTTGTTGTAGACAGCACGTGACAACCCGCTGCCACCCTGTTTATATCTAAGGGTTACGCAGTCGAGGGGACGTGGCTTTGCGGTAGCGACGACGGACGCCGAGACAAGCTGACCCAATGCCACCGTTGTCTTAGCGTACATCGAGTAGTCGAGGCGGACGTCATCGCGGTGTAGCGACGACTCGACGCCGAACGACACGTGACACCAACTTGCACCACGTTTCTATATTAGGGGCGCGAGTCGAGGCGGAGTAAGCTCGGGCGGCCTGGGTGCACGATCTGACAGCCGGAGAAGAGCACAGTGACAACATTGCCACCCTGTCTATTTTAAATGTTCGTGGTAGAGGCGGACGTCGTCGCGGTACGACGGATGGACGCTTGATGAGACGAGCAGTGTGACACCCATGCACCGGCCTATCTTAGCGTTAAACCGAGTCAAGGCGATGTTCAATCGCGGGGGTATAGACACACGAACGCCCAAGACGAGCACATCAAACCCACTCCACCCTTCTTCAAGCGCAAAGCCTTGAGGCGAGATCGAGGAAATGGATGGGCATCGGGGGGGTGTAGGTGGTGGAGCGGGACGCCGAGACGAGCACGTGGTACCCTGCACCCTGTCTACTTAGGGTTACATGAGACAGGCAAGAAAACGAAGCAGCGGTCGCGGTGAGCGAGTGAGGCCTGGTCAGGGTTTGGGTTGTACTTCGGGCCGATCGGACACAGCCGACAGGTACAACACGACCATGACACCCCTGTCTTAGCCGTAACGCCGAGTTGAGGCGGACGTAGTCGTATGGTAGCGACGACTGAACCGCCGAGCAAGCACGTGACACCACTGCCACCCTCTGTCTCGTAACGAGATCAAAGGGGACGTCCATCCGCGGTAGTGACGACGGAGCCGGACGAGCAGTGACACCAAGTGCCATCCCTTCTATCTTAGGGTTACGCGAGTCGAGTCGAACGTGTCGCGGTAGCGACGACGACGCCGAGATGAGCAGTGACACCACTGCCACCCACCCTGTCTTAGTGTAACGGCGAGTCGAGGCGTAACGTATCGCGGCAGCGACGATCGTGCCAAAACAGAGCACGTGACACCACCACTGGTACCCTGTTTAAATTTAGGGTGATCGGAGTAACGACCAGGAGTCGAGGCGTGTTCGTGCGGTAGCGATGAGGGACGACGAGACGAGCACGTGACACCACTGCCACCCTATCTTAGGCGTAACGCGGAGTCTAGGGGGATGACAAGATGAGCACGTGACCCACTCCACACCCCACTGTCTTAGGGTTACGCGTGTTCGGAGGGCGGAAACGTCGTCGCCGTAAGCGACACGATGGACGTTAGATGAGTCACGTGACACCCACTGCCATCCACACCCCTGGTCTTAGCGTAACGAGAGTCGCAGGGCGACATCGTCGCGGTAGCGACGACTGACTCCGAGAAAGCAACATGAAAAAAACACCACTGCCGAACCCTGTATTAGCGTAACGCGAGTTCGAGGCGACGTCGTCACGGTAAGCGATGACTGACGTCCGAGACGAGCACGTGACAAACCACCTACCACTGCCACCATGTCTATCTTATGGTTACGCAGTCGAGGCAGACATCATTGCGGTCAGCGACGACATAAAAATACGCCGAGACATCATGTGACAACACCACGTTCACCCCTCTCTATTAGGGTCACGCCTTCGATGCGGATATCATCGTTGGTAGCGACGATTGACGCCGAGACGAGCACGTGACACCACCCTGCCACCACCCTGTCTTACGTAACGCGAGTCAAAGGCGGAGTTCTTCGCGGTGTGATGACTAACGCCGAGGACAACGAGCAGGTGGACACCACTGCCACCCCGTTCTATAATCTTAGGGTTACGCGGCCGAGGCGGATGTCAATCGCGGTTCGTGCGGCTACGGACGCCGAGACGAGAGCACGTGACAGCCCAACCCACTGCCACCCTGTCTTAGCCGTAACCGAGTCAAAAAAGTCGACATCGTCCGCGATAGCGACGCACGGACCCAGACGAGGACAAAATGACAACCACA
>JAAAXO010000230.1:821605-862149 GCA_011799875.1 Thinopyrum elongatum | reverse complement strand
GGCGTCCACATCGCTACGCGACGACGTCCGCCTTCTACTCATGAAACCTTAACTAGACAGGGGGTGGCCAATTGTATTCATGGAGCTCGTCTTCGGCGTTCCGTCGTCGCTACCCGCGGCGACGTCCGCTCGACTACGACGTAACATTAAGGAAGACGGTTGGTGGCAGTGTGTCATAGTGCTCGTCTCGGCGTCAGTCGTCGCTCACCCCCTGCGACGACGTCCGCCTGACTGCGTTACGCTAAAACATGGTGGCAATTGGTGTCACGTGCTCGTCTACGGCGTCGGTCGTCGCTACGGCAATGGACGTCCGCCCGACTCGCGTTCCCTAAGACAGGGTGGCAGTGGTGTCACGTGCTCGTCTTGGCGTCCGTCGTCACTAACCGCCCGCGACGTCCGCCTCGACTCCGTTAACCCTAGAAAGGGTGGGAAGTGGTGGTCAGCGTTCTCGTCTTGGCGAGACGAGCACGTGACACCACTGCCACCCTATCTTAGCGTAACGCGAGTCAAGGCGGACGTTGTCGCGGTAGAGATGACGGACGCCAAGACGAGCACATCACACCACTACCACCCTGTCTTAGTGCAACGCGAGTCGAGGCGGACGTCGTCGCGGTAGCGTCGACGGACACCGAGACGAGCACGTGATACCACTGCACCCTGTCTATCTTAGGCTTACGTGAGTCGAGGCATTTGTCGTCGCGGTAGCGACGACGGACGCCGAGACGAGCACGTGACACCTCTGCCACCCTGTCTTAGCGTAACGCGAGTTGAGGCGGACATCGTCGCGGTAGAGACGACTGACGCCGAAACAAGCACGTGACACCACTGCTACCCTGTCTATCTTAGGGTTACGCGAGTAGAGGCAGACGTCGTCGTGGTAGCGAGACGGACGCCGAGACGAGCACGTGACACCACTGCCACCCTATCTTAGCATAACGCGAGTCAAGGCGGACGTTGTCGCGGTAGCGACGACGGACGCCAAGACGAGCACGTGACACCACTCCCACCCTGTCTTAGGGTTACGCGTGTCGATGCGAACGTCGTCGCGGTAGTGACGACGGCCGCCGAGATGAGCACGTGACACCACTACCACCCTGTCTTAGCGTAACGCGAGTCGAGGCGGACGTCGTCGCGGTAGCGACGACTGACGCCGAGACGAGCATGTGACACCACTGCCACCCTATCTTAGCGTAACACGAGTCAAGGCGGACGACAAGATGAGCACGTGACACCACTCCCACCCTGTCTTAGGGTTACGCGTGTCGAGGCGAACATCGTCGCGGTAGCGACGACGGACGCTGAGATGAGCACGTGACCCCACTGCCACCCTATCTTAGCGTAACGCGATTCAAGGTGGACGTTGAGACGAGCACGTGACACCGCTGCCACCCTGTTTATCTAAGGGTTACGCAAGTCGAGGCGGACGTCGCTGCGGTAGCGACGACGGACGCCGAGACAAGCACGTGACACCAATGCCACCGTGTCTTAGCGTAACGCGAGTCGAGGCGGACGTCATCGCTGTAGCGACGACTGACGCCGAGACGAGCACGTGACACCACTGCCACCCTGTCTATCTTAGGGTTACGCGAGTCGAGGCGGACGTCAGCGCGGTAGCAGCGACGGACGCCGAGAAGAGCACGTGACACCATTGCCATCCTGTCTATTTTAATGTTTCGTGAGTATGGGCGGACGTCGTCGCGGTAGCGACGATGGACGCTGAGACGAGCACGTGACACCACTGCCACCCTATCTTAGCGTAACGCGAGTCAAGGCGGATGTCATCGCGGTAGAGACAACGAACGCCAAGACGAGCACATCAAACCACTACCACCCTGTCTTAGCGCAACGCGAGTCGAGGCGGACGTCATCGCGGTAGTGTCGACGGACGCCGAGACGAGCACGTGATACCCCTGCACCCTGTCTATCTTAGGGTTACGTGAGACGAGGCATACGTCATCGCCGTAGCGATGACGGACGCCGAGACAAGCACGTGACACCACTGCCACCCTGTCTTAGCGTAACGCGAGTTGAGGCGGACGTCGTCGCGGTAGCGACGACGGACACCGAGACAAGCACGTGACACCACTGCCACCCTGTCTTATCGTAACGCGAGTCAAGGCGGACGTCATCGCGGTAGTGACGACGGACGCCGAGAACGGCACGTGACACCAGTGCCATCCCTGTCTATCTTAGGGTTACGCGAGTCGAGTCGAACGTCGTCGCGGTAGCGACGACGGACGCCGAGATGAGCATGTGACACCACTGCCACCCTGTCTTAGCGTAACGCGAGTCGAGGCGTACGTCATCGCGGCAGCGACGACTGATGCCGAAACAAGCACGTGACACCACTGGTACCCTGTTTATCTTAGGGTTACGCGGGTCGAGGCGGACGTCGTCGCGGTAGCGATGATGGACGCCGAGACGAGCACGTGACACCACTGCCACCCTATCTTAGCGTAACGCGAGTCTAGGGGGATGACAATATGAGCACGTGACACCACTCCCACCCTGTCTTAGGGTTACGCGTGTCGAGGCGAACGTCGTCGTAGTAGCGACGATAGACGCTGAGATGAGCACGTGACACCACTGCCACCCTGTCTTAGCGTAACTAGAGTCGAGGCGGACGTCGTCGCGAAAGCGACGACTGACGCCGAGAAAAGCACATGACACTACTGCCACCCTATATTAGTGTAACGCGAGTCGAGGCGGACGTCGTCACGGTAGCGACGACTGACACCATGACGAGCACGTGACACAACTGGCACTATGTCTATCTTATGGTTACGCGAGTCGAGGCGGACGTCGTTGCGGTAGCGACGACATACGTCGAGACGAGCATGTGACACCACTTTCACCCTGTCTATCTTAGGGTCACGCGAGTCGAGGCGGACGTCGTCGTGGTAGCGACGACGGACGCCAAGACGAGCACGTGACACCACTGCCACCTTGTCTTAGCGTACCGCGAGTCAAGGCGGACATCGTCGCGGTAGCGACGACTGACGCCGAGACGAGCACGTGACACCACGGCCACCCTGTCTATCTTAGGGTTACGCGAGTCGAGGCGGATGTCATCACGGTAGCGACGACGGACGCCGAGACGAGCACGGGACACCACTGCCACCCTGTCTTAGCGTAACGCGAGTCAAGGCGGACGTCGTCGCGGTAGCGACGACGGACGCCAAGACGAGGACGTGACACCACTGCCACCCTATCTTAGCGTAACGCGAGTCGAGGCGGACGTCTTCGCGGTAGCGTCGACGGACGCCGAGACGAGCATGTGACACCACTGCCAACCTGTCTATCTTAGGGTCACGCGAGTTGAGGCGGACGTCCGCGACGACGGACGATGATACGAGCACGTGACACCACTGCCAACCTGTTTATCTTGGGGTTACACGAGTCGAGGCGGACGTCATTGCGGTAGCGACGATGGACGCCGAGATGAGCACGTGACACCACTGCCACCCTGTCGTAGCGTAACATAGTCTAGGCTGACTGTCGTCGCGGTAGCGACGACCGACGCCGAGACGAGCACAGTGACACCACTGCCACCTGTCTATCTTAGGGTTACGAGATCGAGGCGGACGTTCCGCTCGACGACGGACGCCGAGACAAGACGGTACAACGCCGCCCCTGTCTTAGGCGTAACACGAGTCAATGACGGACGGGATCGTGGGTGAGGCGCGGGCGGAGACAAGCACGTGACCCCACTGCCACCTCGTAGCTTGACTACGCAAGTCAAGGCGTGACCTATTCGCGGTACGCGACGACTACGCCAAGACGCACCACGTTACCCACTCCCACCCTGTCTTAGGGTTACGCGAGTCGAGGCGGACGTCGTCGCGGTAGTGACGACGGACGCCAAGACGAGCACGTGACACCACTGCCACCCTGTCTTAGGGTAACGCGAGTCGAGGCGGACGTCATTGCCGTAGCGACGACGGACGCCGAGACGAGCACGTGACACCAATGCCACCCTGTTTTAGCGTAACGCGAGTCGAGGCGGACGTCGTCGCGGTAGCGACGACTGACGCCGAGACGAGCACGTGACACCACTGCCACCCTGTCTATCTTAGGGTTACGCGAGTCGAGGCGGACGTCGCCGCGGTAGCGACGACGGACGCCGAGACGAGCTCATCATACAATTGCCACCCTGTCTATTTTAAGGTTTCATGAGTAGAGGCGGACGTCGTCGCGGTAGCGACGATGGACGCCGAGACGAGCACGTGACACCACTGCCACCCTATCTTAGCGTAACGCGAGTCAAGGCGGACGTTGTCGCGGTAGAGATGACGGACGCCAAGACGAGCACATCACACCACTACCACCCTGTCTTAGTGCAACGCGAGTCGAGGCGGACGTCGTCGCGGTAGCGTCGACGGACACCGAGACGAGCACGTGATACCACTGCACCCTGTCTATCTTAGGCTTACGTGAGTCGAGGCATTTGTCGTCGCGGTAGCGACGACGGACGCCGAGACGAGCACGTGACACCTCTGCCACCCTGTCTTAGCGTAACGCGAGTTGAGGCGGACATCGTCGCGGTAGAGACGACTGACGCCGAAACAAGCACGTGACACCACTGCTACCCTGTCTATCTTAGGGTTACGCGAGTAAAGGCAGACGTCGTCGTGGTAGCGAGACGGACGCCGAGACGAGCACGTGACACCACTGCCACCCTATCTTAGCATAACGCGAGTCAAGGCGGACGTTGTCGCGGTAGCGACAACGGACGCCAAGACGAGCACGTGACACCACTCCCACCCTGTCTTAGGGTTACGCGTGTCGATGCGAACGTCGTCGCGGTAGCGACGACGGCCGCCGAGATGAGTACTTGACACCACTACCACCCTGTCTTAGCGTAACGCGAGTCGAGGCGGACGTCGTCGCGGTAGCGACGACTGACGCCGAGACGAGCATGTGACACCACTGCCACCCTATCTTAGCGTAACGCGAGTCAAGGCGGACGACAAGATGAGCACGTGACACCACTCCCACCCTGTCTTAGGGTTACGCGTGTCGAGGCGAACATCGTCGCGGTAGCGACGACGGACGCTGAGATGAGCACGTGACACCACTGCCACCCTTTCTTAGCGTAACAAGAGTCGAGGCGGACGTCGTCGCGGTAGCGACGACTGACGCCGAGACAAGCACATGACACCACTGCCACCCTTTATTAGCGTAACGCGAGTCGAGGCGGACGTCGTCACGGTAGCGACGACTGACGCCGAGACGAGCACGTGACACCACTGCCACCATGTCTATCTCATGGTTACGCGAGTCGAGGCGAACGTCGTTGCGGTAGCGATGACATACGCTGAGACGAGCATGTGACACCACTTTCACCATGTCTATCTTAGGGTCACGCGAGTCGAGGCGGACGTCATCGCGGTAGCGACGACGGACGCCGAGACGAGCACGTGACACCACTGCCACCCTGTCTTAGCGTAACGCGAGTCGAGGCGGACGTCGTCGCGGCAGCGAAGACTGACGCCGAAACGAGCACGTCACACCACTGCTACCCTGTTTATCTTAGGGTTACGCGAGTCGAGTAGGACGTCGTCGCGGTAGCGACGACGGACGCCGAGACGAGCACGTGACACCACTGCCACCCTATCTTAGTGTAACGCGAGTCAAGGCGGACGACAAGATGAGCACGTGACACCACTCCCACCCTGTCTTAGGGTTACGCGTGTCGAGGCGAACGTCGTCGCCGTAGCGACGATGGACGTTGAGATGAGCACGTCACACCACTGCCACCCTGTCTTAGCGTAATGAGAGTCGAGGCGGACATCGTCGCGGTAGCGACGACTGACGCCGAGACAAGCACATGACACCACTGCCACCCTGTATTAGCGTAACGCGAGTCGAGGCGGACGTCGTCACGGTAGCGACGACTGACGCCGAGACGAGCACGTGACACCACTACCACCATGTCTATCCTATGGTTACGCCAGTCGAGGCAGACATCGTTGCGGTAGCGACGACATACGCCGAGACGAGCATGTGACACCACTTTCACCCTATCTATCTTAGGGTCACGCGAGTCGAGGGGGATATCATCGTGGTAGCGACGACGGACGCCGAGACGAGCACGTGACACCACTGCCACCCTGTCTTAGCGTAACGCGAGTCAAGGCGGAAGTCGTCGCGGTAGCGACGACTAACGCCGAGACGAGCACGTGACACCACTGCCACCCGTTCTATCTTAGGGTTACGCGAGTCGAGGCGGATTTCATCGCGGTAGCGACGACGGACGCCGAGACGAGCACGTGACACCACTGCCACCCTGTCTTAGCGTAACGCGAGTCAAGGCGGACGTGGTCGCGGTAGCGACGACGGACGCCAAGACGAGGACGTGACATCACTGCCATCCTATATTAGCGTAACGCGAGTCGAGGCAGACGTCGTCGCGGTAGCGTCGACGGACGCCGAGACGAGCATGTGACACCACTGCCAACCTGTCTATCTTATGGTTCGCGTCGAGTGGGGGGGGGGGGGGGGGGGGGAGGTCGGGTGTTGGGGACGTCGCCCGCGGTAGCGACTACGGACGCCGAGACGAGCTCATCATACAATTGCCACCCTTCTATTTTATTGTTTCATGGTGAGGCGACGTCGTCTCGTTAGCGCGATGGACCGCCGAGACGAGCACCGTGACACCACTGCCACCCTCTCTAGCGTAACGCGAGTCAAGGCGACGTTGTCGCGGTGAGATGACGGCGCCAAGACGAGCCCCACATCACACCACTACCACCCTGGCTTAGTGGCACGCGAGTCGATGCGGACGTCGTCGCGTAGCGTCGACGACACCGAGAGCGAGCACGTGATACCACTGCACCCTGTCTATCTTAGGCTTACGTAGTCGCGGCATTTGCGTCGCGGTAGCGACGACGGAAGCCGAGACAGCACGTGACAACCTCTGCCACCCTGTCTTAAGCGTAACTCTAGTTTGAGCGGACCTCGTCCGGTAGAGACACTGATCGCCGAAACAAGCCACGTGACACCACTGCTACCTCTGTCTATCTTAGGTTACGCTAGTAAAGCGACGTCGTCGTGGACGAGACGGTGACCCGAGACGATGCACGTGACACCCTGCCACCCTATCTTAGTCATACGCGAGTCAAGGGGCGACTTGTCCGGGTCAGCCGACCACGACGCCAAACGCATCAACGTGACACCACTTCCCGACCCTGTCTTAGGGTTTCGCGATGTCTATCGAACGTCGCGCGGTAGCGCGACGCCGCCGATGAGTACTTGACACCACTACCACCCGTCTTACGGACGCGAGCGAGGCGGACCTTCGTCCGGTAGCGACACTGACGCGGACGGCATGTGACACCACTGCCACCCTATCTTAGCGTAACGCGATTCAAGGCGACGACATATGAGCAGCGTGAACCCACCCCACCCGTCTGGTTTACTGTGTCTAGGCGAACATCGTCGCGGTAAGCGACGACGGCCGCTGAATGAAGCACGTGACCCTGCCACCCTTTCTTAGCGGAACAAGAGTCCCCCGGGCGGACTCGTCTCGGTTGCGACGACTGACGCCGATACCAGCACATGACACCCGGCACACCCTTTATTAGCGTAACGCGAGTCGAGGCGGACGTCTTCACGGTACGCGACGGACGCCGAACGAGCACGTGACACCACTGCCACCATGTCTATCTCATGGTTACCGAGTCGAGGCGAACGTCTTTGCGGTAGCGAATGACACTACGCTGTAGACGAGCATGTGACACCACTTTCACCATGTCTATCTTAGGTGTCACGCATCCGAGGCGGACGTCATCCGGCGTAGCGAACGTACGGACGCCGAGAACGACACGGACACCACTGCCCCCTTCTTGCGTAACGCGAGTCAGGGAGACTCGTCGCGGCAACGAAGACTGACCCGAAACGGCACGTCACACACCACTGCTCCCTGTTGTCTATTTAGTGGTTACCGAGTCTCGAGTTGAACGTCCGTCGCGGTAAGCTGACACGGACCGCGGAGACGAGCACGTGACACACTGCCACCTATCTTAGTGTAACGCGAGTCAAGGCTGGACGACAAATGAGCACGTGACACCACTCCACCTCACCCTGTCTTAGGGTTCGCGTGTCGAGGCGAACGTCTCAGCCGTAGGCGACATGGACTTGATATGATCACGTCACAAACCACCCTTCCACCCTTCTTAGTCGTAATGGATAGTCTCGAGCAGTACTCGTCGCGGGTATCGACGACTGTACGCCAGACCGCACATGACACCGCCACTGCCACCCTGTTATTAGCGTACGCGAGTCAGGCGGACGTCGTCACGTTTATCGACGACTGACGCCGAGAACGATCACTGTACACCACTACCACCTACCCTGTTCTACCTATGGTTTCCTTCCATTCATCTCATACAACATCGGTTGCGTAGCGTACTACATACCCAGAAGCTACACATGTTGACCACCACTTTCACCCTATTCTATCTAGGTTCCACTCGGTCGAGGTGGGTATCATCGTGTTGCGACGACTGTACGCCTAGACGAGCACGTGACACCCTGCCAACCCCTTGTCTGTTAGCGTAACCGCGAGTCAAGCGGAAGTCGTCGCGTATGCGACGACAACGCCGAGACGATCACTTGACACCCCTGCCACACCCGTTCTAATCTGGGTTCGCGATTCGAGGCTGATTTCATCGCGTTGCGACGACGGACCCGAGACGAGCACGTGCCACACCCTGCACCACTTCGTTAGCGTAACGCTAGTCAAGCGGACGTGGTCCGGCGGTAGCAGCACGGACTGCCAAGACGAACGTAATCACGTGCCATCCTATATATGCGTAACGCGATGTCAGCCGCTCTGTCGCGTAGCGTCTCGACGGACGCCGACTCGAGCTGTGACATCCCACTGTCCAACCTGTCTATCCCCTTTTAGTTTAGACCTGAGTTCGTCACGACGTACGCTATTAGACCACTTTGACCCACTCCCCACCCTGTCTTATGTTACGATCGAGGGCGACTTCTGTCGGTAGTTACGACGGATGCCGAGGACACAGTGATTCCAACCACTGCCACCTGTTCTTATTGTAACGCGTAGTCCGATGCGGCGCGTCGTCGCGGTAGCCCACGACGACGCGATACGAGCACACATCCAACATGCAACTGTTGTTATTTAGGGTTACACTATCGATGGGTCTTCTTCTTGTATTATCACGATTTACCCGCTAGACTAGTCACGTGTACAACCACTCCACCCTGTCTTAGCGTAACATGAGTCGAGGCGGACGTCTGTCGCGGTAAGCGTCGACGAACAGTAGATCAGCACGTGACACCACATGCCACCCTGTCTATCTTATGTCCCGAGTCGAGGCGGACGTCCCTACGCGCGTACCGAGACATGCCTTGACACCACTCCACACCCTGTCTATCTTATGTTTTCGCGAGTATAGGCGGACGTCGTCGCGGTAGCGATGACGGACGCCGAGACGAGCACGTGACACCACTGCCACCCTATCTTAGCGTAACGCGAGTCAAGGCAGACGTCGTCGCGCTAGCGACGATGGACGCCAAGACGAGCACATCACACCACTACCACCCTGTCTTAGCGCAACGCGAGTCGAGGCAGACATCGTCGCGGTAGAGTCGACGGACGCCGAGACGAGCACGTGACACCACTGCCTCCCTGTCTATCTGAGGGTTATGTGAGTCGAGGCGGATGTCGTCGAGGTAGCGACGACGGACGCCGAGACGAGCACGTGACACCACTGTCACCCTGTCTATGTTAGGGTTACGCGAGTCAAGGCGGACGTCGTCACGGTAGCGACGACGGACGCCGAGACAAGCACGTGACACCACTGCCACCCTATCTTAGCGCAACGCGAGTCGAGGCAGACGTCGTCGCAGGTAGCGACGACGGACGCCGAGACGAGCACGTGACACCACTGCCACCCTGTCTTATCGTAACGCGAGTCAAGGCGGACGTCATCGCGGTAGTGACGACGGACGCCGAGACGAGCACGTGACACCAGTGCCACCCTGTCTATCTTAGGGTTACGCGAGTTGAGGCGAACGTCGTCGCGGTAGCGACGACGGATGCCGTGATGAGCACGTGACAAAACTGCCACCCTGTCTTAGCGTAATGTGAGTCGAGGCAGATGTCGTCGCGGTAGCGGCGATTAACACCGAAACAAGCACGTGACACCACTGCTACCCTGTTTATCTTAGGGTTATGCGAGTCTAGGCGGACGTCGTCGCGGTAGCAACGATGGACGCCAAAACAAGCACGTGACACCACTGCCACCCTATCTTAGTGTACGCGAGTCAAGGCGGACGTAGTCGCGGTAGCGACGACGGACGCCAAGACGAGCACGTGAAACCACTCCCACCCTGTCTTAGGGTTATGCGTGTCGAGGCGAACGCCATCGCGGTAGCGACGACGGACGCCGAGATGAGCACGTGACACCACAGCCACCCTGTCTTAGCGCAACGTGAGTCGAGGCGGACTTCATCGCGGTAGTGACGACTGACGCCGAGAGAAGCACATGACACCACTGCCACCCTGTCATATCGTAACGCGAGTCGAGGCGGACGTCGTCACGGTAGCGACGACTGACGCCGAGACGAGCACGTGACACCACTGCCACCATGTCTATCTTATGGTTACACGAGTCGAGGCGGACGTCGTCGCGGTAGCGACGACATACGCCGAGACGAGCACGTGACACCACTTTCACCCTGTCTATCTTAGGGTCACGCGAGTCGAGGCGGACGTCGTCGTGGTAGCGACGACGGACCCCAACACGAGCACGTGACACCACTGCCACCCTGTCTTAGCGTAATGCGAGTCAAGGCGGACGTCATCGCGGTAGCGATGACGGACGCCAAGATGAGGACGTGACACCACTGCCACCCTGTCTTAGCGTAACACTAGTCGAGGTGGACGTCGTCACGGTAGCGTCGACGGATGCCGAGACGAGCACGTGACACCACTGCCACCCTATCCATCTTAGGGTCACGCGAGTCGAGGCGGACGTCCGCGACGACGGACGCTGAGACGAGCACGTGACACCACTGCCACACTGTCTTAGCGTAACACGAATCAAGGCGGACGTTGTCGCGGTAGCGACGATGGACGTTGAGACGAGCACGTGACACCACTGGCACCCTGTCTATCTTAGGGTCACACGAGTCGAGGTGGACGTCATCGCAATAGCGACAATGGACACCGAGACAAGCACGTGACACCACTGCTACCCTGTTTATCTTAGGGTTATGCGAGTCTAGGCGGACGTCGTCGCGGTAGCAACGATGGACGCCAAAACAAGCACGTGACACCACTGCCACCCTATCTTAGTGTACGCGAGTCAAGGCGGACGTAGTCGCGGTAGCGACGACGGACGCCAAGACGAGCACGTGAAACCACTCCCACCCTGTCTTAGGGTTATGCGTGTCGAGGTGAACGCCATCGCGGTAGCGACGACGGACGCTGAGATGAGCACGTGACACCACTGCCACCCTGTCTTAGCGCAACGTGAGTCGAGGCGGACTTCATCGCGGTAGTGACGACTGACGCCGAGAGAAGCACATGACACCACTGCCACCCTGTCATATCGTAACGCGAGTCGAGGCGGACGTCATCACGGTAGCGACGACTGACGCCGAGACGAGCACGTGACACCACTGCCACCATGTCTATCTTATGGTTACACGAGTCGAGGCGGACGTCGTCGCGGTAGCGACGACATACGCCGAGACGAGCACGTGACACCACTTTCACCCTGTCTATCTTAGGGTCACGCGAGTCGAGGTGGACGTCGTCGTGGTAGCGACGACGGACCCCAACACGAGCACGTGACACCACTGCCACCCTGTCTTAGCGTAATGCGAGTCAAGGCGGATGTCATCGCGGTAGCGACGACGGACGCCAAGATGAGGACGTGACACCACTGCCACCCTGTCTTAGCTTAACACTAGTCGAGGTGGACGTCGTCACGGTAGCGTCGACGGATGCCGAGACGAGCACGTGACACCACTGCCACCCTATCCATCTTAGGGTCACGCGAGTCGAGGCGGACGTCCGCGACGACGGACGCTGAGACGAGCACGTGACACCACTGCCACACTGTCTTAGCGTAACACGAATCAAGGCGGACGTTGTCGCGGTAGCGACGATGGACGTTGAGACGAGCACGTGACACCACTGGCACCCTGTCTATCTTAGCGTCACACGAGTTGAGGCGGACGTCCGCGACGACGGACGCTGAGACGAGCACGTGACACCACTGCCACCCTGTCTATCTTAGGGTTTCGCGAGTAGAGGCGCACGTCGTCGCAGTAGCAACGACGGACGCCGAGACGAGCACGTGACACCACTGCCACCCTATCTTAGCGTAACGCGAGTCAAGGCGGACGTCGTCGCGGTAGCGAGGATGGACGCCAAGACGAGCGCATCAGACCACTACCACCCTGTCTTTGTGCAACGTGAGTCGAGCCGGACGTCGTCACGGTAACATCGACGGACGCCGAGACGAGCACATGACACCACTGCCTTCCTGTCTATCTTAGGGTTACGTGAGTCGAGGCGGACGTCATCGCGGTAGCGACGACGGACACCGAGACGAGCACGTGACACCACTGCCACCCTGTCTTAGCGTAACATGTGTTGAGGCGGACATCGTCGCGGTAGCGTCTACGGACGCCGAGACGAGCACGTGACACCACTGCCTTCCTGTCTATCTTAGGGTTACGTGAGTCGAGGCGGACGTCATCGCGGTAGCAACGACGGACGCCGAGACGAGCACGTGACACCACTGGCACCCTATCTTAGCATAAAGCGAGTCAAGGCGGACGTCGTCTCGGTAGCGACGACGGATGCCAAGACGAGCATGTGACACCACTACCACCCTGTCTTAGCGCAACGCGAGTCGAGGCGGACGTCGTCGCGGTAGCGACGACGAACGCCGAGACGAGCATGTGGCACCACTGCCACCCTGTCTATCTTAGGGTTTCGCGAGTAGAGGCGGACGTCGTCCAGGTAGCGACGATGGACGCCGAGATGAGCACGTGACACCACTGCCACCCTATCTTCGCGTAACGCGAGTCAAGGCGGACGTCGTCGCGGTAGCGACGACGGACACCGAGATGCGCACATGACACCACTACCACCCTGGCTTAGCGTAACGTGAGTCGAGGCGGACGTCGTCACGGTAGCGACGACTGACGCTGAGATGAGCACGTGACACCACTGCTACCCTGTTTATCTTAGGGTTTCATGAGTCAAGTCGGACGTCGTCGCGGTAGCGACGACGGACGCCGAGACGAGCATGTGACACCACTGCCACCCTATCTTAGCGTAACGCGAGTCAAGGCGGACGTAGTCGCGGTAGCGACGATGGACGGAAAGAGGAGCACGTGACACCACTCCCACCCTGTCTTAGGGTTACACGAGTCGAGGCGGACGTCGTCGCGGTAGTGACGACGGACGCCGAGACGAGCACGTGACACCACTGCCACCCTGTCTTATGGTAATGCGAGTCAAGGCGGACATCGCCGCGGTAGCGACGACGGATGCCGAGGCGAGCACGTGACACCACTGCCACCCTGTTTATCTTAATGTCACGCGAGTCTAGGCGGACGTCATTGCGGTAGCGACGACAGACGCCGAGACGAGCACGTGACAACACTGCCACCCTGTCTTAGTGTAACGCCAGTCGAGGCGGATGTCGTCGCGGTAGCGACAACTGACGCCGAGACGAGCACGTGACACCACCGCCACCCTGTCTATTTTAGGGTTACGCGAGTCGAGGCGGACATCGTCGCGGTAGCGACAACGGACACCGAGATGAGCACGTGACACCACTGCCACCCTGTCTTAGCGTAACGCGAGTCAAGGCGGACGTCGTCGCGGTAGCGACGACGGATGCCAAGACAAGGACGTGACACCACTGCCACCCTGTCTTAGCGTAACGCGAGTCGAGGCGGACGTCGTCACGGTAGCGTCGACGGACGCCGAGACAAGCACGTGACAACGCTGCCACCCTGTCTATCTTAGGGTCACGCGAGTCGAGGCAGACGTCCACGATGACGGACGCTGAGACAAGCACGAGACACCATTGCCACCCTGTCTTAGCATAACACGAGTCAAGGCGGACGTCGTCATGGTAGCGACGACGGACGCCGAAACGAGCACGTGACACCATTGCCACCCTGTGTATCTTAGGGTGACGCGAGTCGAGGCGGACGTCCGCGACGACGGACGCTGAGACGAGCACGTGACACCACTGCCACCCTGTCTATGTTAGGGTTTCGCGAGTAGTGGCGGACGTCGTCGCGGTAGCGACGACGGACGTCGAGACTTGCACGTGACACCACTTCCAGCCTATCTTAGCGTAACACGAGTCAAGGCGAACTTCGTCGCGGTAGCGACGACGGACGCCAAGACGAGCACATCACACAACTACCACCCTGTTTTAGCGCCACGCGAGTCGAGGCGGACGTCGTCGCGGTAATGTCGATGGACGCCGAGACGAGCACGTGACACCACTGCCTCCCTGTCTATCTTAGGGTTATGTGAGTCAAGGCGGACGTCATCGCGGTAGCGACGACGGACGCCGAGACAAGCACGTGACACCACTGTCACCCTGTCTATGTTAGGGTTACGCGAGTCAAGGCAGACATCGTCGCGGTAGCGACGACGGACACTGAGACGAGCACGTGACACCTCTGCCACCCTGTCTTAGCGTAACGCGAGTCGAGGCAGACGTCATCATGGTAGCGACGACGGACGCCGAGACGAGCACGTGACACCACTGCCACCATGTCTATCTTATGGTTACGTGTGTCGAGGCGGACGTCGTCGCGGTAGCGACGATTTACGCAGAGACGAGCACGTGACACCACTTTCACCCTGTCTATCTTAGGGTCACGCGAGTCGAGACGGACATCATCGTGGTAGCGACGACGGACGCCGAGACGAGCACGTGACACCAATGCCACCCTTTCTATCTTAGGGTTACGCGAGTCGAGGCGGACATCGTCGCGGTAGCGACGACGGACGCAGAGATGAGCACGTGACACCACTGCCACCCTATCTTAGCATAACGCGAGTCAAGGCAAACGTCGTCGCGGTAGAGACGACGGACGCCGAGATGAGCACATGGCACCACTGCCACCCTGTCTATCTTAGGGTCACGCGAGTCGAGGCGGACGTCCGCGACAACGGACGCTGAGACGAGCACGTGACACCACTGCCACCCTGTCTATCTTAGGGTTTCGCAAGTAGAGGCGGACATCATCGCGGTAGCGACGATGGACGCCGAGACGAGCACGTGACACCACTGCCACCCTATCTTAGCGTAACGCGAGTCAAGGCGGACGTCATCGTGGTAGCGACGACGGACGCCAAGACGAGCACATCACACCACTACCACCCTGTCTTAGCGCAACGCGAGTCGACGCGGACATCGTCGCGGTAGCAACGACGGACGCCGAGACGATCACGTGAAAACACTGCCACCCTGTCTTAGTGTAACGCCAGTCGAGGCGGATGTCGTCGCGGTAGCGACAACTGACGCCGAGACGAGCACGTGACACCACCGCCACCCTGTCTATTTTAGGGTTACGTGAGTCGAGGCGGACATCGTCGCGGTAGCGACAACGGACACCGAGATGAGCACGTGACACCACTGCCACCCTGTCTTAGCGTAACGCGAGTCAAGGCGGACGTCGTCGCGGTAGCGACGACGGATGCCAAGACAAGGACGTGACACCACTGCCACCGTGTCTTAGCGTAACGCGAGTCGAGGCGGACGTCGTCACGGTAGCGTCGACGGACGCCGAGACAAGCACGTGACAGCACTGCCACCCTGTCTATCTTAGGGTCACGCGAGTCGAGGCAGACGTCCACGATGACGGACGCTGAGACGAGCACGAGACACCACTGCCACCCTGTCTTAGCATAACACGAGTTAAGGCGGACGTCATCATGGTAGCGACGACGGACGCCGAAACGAGCACGTGACACCATTGCCACCCTGTCTATCTTAGGGTGACGCGAGTCGAGGCGGACGTCCGCGACGACGGACGCTGAGACGAGCACGTGACACCACTGCCACGCTGTCTATCTTAGGGTTTCGCGAGTAGTGGCGGACGTCGTCGCCGTAGCGACGACGGACGTCGAGACTTGCACGTGACACCACTTCCAGCCTATCTTAGCGTAACACGAGTCAAGGCGAACTTCGTCGCGGTAGCCACGACGGACGCCAAGACGAGCACATCACACAACTACCACCCTGTTTTAGCGCCACACGAGTCGATGCGGACGTCGTCGCGGTAACGTCGATGGACGCCGAGACGAGCACGTGACACCACTGCCTCCCTGTCTATCTTAGGGTTATGTGAGTCAAGGCGGACGTCATCGCGGTAGCGACGACGGACGCCGAGACAAGCACGTGACACCACTGTCGCCCTGTCTATGTTAGGGTTACGCGAGTCAAGGCAGACATCGTCGCGGTAGCGACGACGGACGCTGAGACGAGCACGTGACACCTCTGCCACCCTGTCTTAGCGTAACGCGAGTCGAGGCAGATGTCGTCACGGTAGCGACGACGGACGCCGAGACGAGCACGTGACACCACTGCCACCATGTCTATCTTATGGTTACGTGTGTCGAGCCGGACGTCATCGCGGTAGCGACGATTTACGCAGAGACGAGCACGTGACACCACTTTCACCCTGTCTATCTTAGGGTCACGCGAGTCGAGGCGGACATCATCGTGGTAGCGACGACGGACGCCGAGACGAGCACGTGACACCACTGCCACCCTTTCTATCTTAGGGTTATGCGAGTCGAGGCGGACATCGTCGCGGTAGCGACGACGGACGCAGAGATGAGCACGTGACACCACTGCCACCCTATCTTAGCATAACGCGAGTCAAGGCGAACGTCGTCACGGTAGAGACGACGGACGCCGAGATGAACGCATGGCACCACTGCCACCCTGTCTATCTTAGGGTCACGCGAGTCGAGGCGGACGTCCGCGACAACGGACGCTGAGACGAGCACGTGACACCACTGCCACCCTGTCTATCTTAGGGTTTCGCGAGTAGAGGCGGACATCATCGCGGTAGCGACGATGGACGCCGAGATGAGCACGTGACACCACTGCCACCCTATCTTAGCGTAACGCGAGTCAAGGCGGACGTCATCGTGGTAGCGACGACGGACGCCAAGACGAGCACATCACACCACTACCACCCTGTCTTAGCGCAACGCGAGTCGACGCGGACATCGTCGCGGTAGTGACGACGGACGCCGAGACGATCACGTGACAACACTGCCACCCTGTCTTAGCGCAACGCTTGTCGAGGCGGACGTCGTCGCGGTAGCGACGACAGACGATGGACGCCGAGACGAGCACGTGACACCACTGCTGCCCTGTCTATCTTAGGGTTACGCGAGTCGAGGCGGACGTCGCCGCGGTAGCGACAACGGACGCCGAGACGAGCACGTGAGACCACTACCACCCTGTCTATCTTAGGGTTTCGCGAGTAGTGGCGGTAGTCGTCGTGGTAGCGACGATGGACGCCGAGATGAGCACATGACACCACTGCGATCCTATCTTAGCGTAACGCGAGTCAAGGCGGACGTCGTCGCGGTAGCAACGACGGACGCCGAGATGAGCACGTGACACCACTGCCACCCTATCTTAGCGTAACGCGAGTCGAGGCGGACATCGTCGCGGTAGCGACGACTGACGCCGAGACGAGCACGTGACACCACTCCTACCCTGTTTAGCTTAGGGTTACGTGAATCAAGGCGGACGTCATCGCGGTAGCGACGACGGACGCCGAGACGAGCACGTGACACCACTGCCATCCTGTCTTAGTGTAACGCGAGTCGAGGCGAACGTCATCACGGTAGCGACAACGGACACCGAGACGAGCACGTGACACCACGGCCACCCTGTCTTAGCGTAACACGAGTCAAGGCGGACGTCGTCGCAGTAGCGACGACGGATGCCAAGACGAGGACGTGACACCACTGCCACCCTATGTTAGCATAACGCGAGATGAGGCGGACGTCGTCGCGGTAGCGTCGACGGACGCCGAGACGAGCACGTGACACCACTGCCACCCTGTCTATCTTAGGTTCATGCGGGTCGAGGCGGATGTCCGCGACGACGGACACTGAGACGAGCATGTGACACCACTGCCACCCTGTCTTAGCGTAACGCTAGTCAAGGCGGACGTCGTCGCGGTAGCGACGACGGACGCCGAGACGAGCACGTGACACCACTGCCAACCTGTCTATCTTAGGGTCACACGAGTCGAGGCGGACGTCCGCGACGACGGACGCTGAGACGAGCACGTGACACCACTGCCACCCTGTCTATCTTAGGGTTTCGCGAGTAGAGGCTGGCGTCGTTGTGGTAGCGACGACGGACGCCGAGACGAGCACATGACACCACTGCCACCCTATCTTAGTGTAACGCGAGTCAAGGCGGACGTCGTCGCGGTAGCGACGCGGACGTCAAGACGAGCACATCACACCACTACCACCCTGTCTTAGCGCAACACGAGTCGAGGCGGACATCATCGCGGTAATGTCGACGGACGCCGAGACGAACACGTGACACCACTGCCACCCTATCTATCTTAGGGTTTCGCGAGTTGTGGCGGACGTCGTCGCGGTAGCGACGATGGACGTCGAGACTTGCACGTGACACCACTGCCAGCCTATCTTAGCGTAACACGAGTCAAGGCGAACTTCATCGCGGTAGCGACGACGGACGCCAAGACGAGCACATCACACCACTACCACCCTGTTTTAGCGCCACGCGAGTCGAGGCGGTCGTCGTCGCGGTAACGTCGATGGACGCCGAGACGAGCACGTGACACCACTGCCTCCCTGTCTATCTTAGGGTTATGTGAGTCAAGGCGGACGTCATCGCGGTAGCGACGACGGACGCCGAGACAAGCACGTGACACCACTGTCACCCTATCTATGTTAGGGTTACGCGAGTCAAGGCAGACATCGTCGCGGTAGCGACGACGGACGCTGAGACGAGCACGTGACACCTCTGCCACCCTGTCTTAGCGTAACGCGAGTCGAGGCAGACGTCGTCACGGTAGCGACGACGGACGCCGAGACGAGCACGTGACACCACTGCCACCATGTCTATCTTATGGTTACGTGTGTCGAGGCGGACGTCGTCGCGGTAGCGACGATTTACGCAGAGACGAGCACGTGACACCACTTTCACCCTGTCTATCTTAGGGTCACGCGAGTCGAGGCGGACGTCATCGTGGTAGCGACGACGGACGCCGAGACGAGCACGTGACACCACTGCCACCCTTTCTATCTTAGGGTTACTTGAGTCGAGGCGGACATCGTCGCGGTAGCGACGACGGACGCAGAGATGAGCACGTGACACCACTGCCACCCTATCTTAGCGTAACGCGAGTCAAGGCGAACGTCGTCGCGGTAGAGACGACGGACACCGAGATGAGCACATGGCAACACTGCCACCCTGTCTATCTTAGGGTCACGCAAGTCGAGGCGGACGCCCGCGACAACGGACGCTGAGACGAGCACGTGACACCACTGCCACCCTGTCTATCTTAGGGTTTCGCGAGTAGAGGCGGACATCATCGTGGTAGCGACGATGGATGCCGAGATGAGCACGTGACACCATTGCCACCCTATCTTAGCGTAACGCGAGTCAAGGCGGACGTCATCGTGGTAGCGACGACGGACGCCAAGACGAGCACATCACACCACTACCACCCTGTCTTAGCGCAACGCGAGTCGAGGCGGACATCATCGCGGTAGCGACAACGGACGCCGAGACGATCACGTGACAACACTGCCACCCTGTCTTAGCGCAACGCTAGTCGAGGCGGACGTCGTCGCGGTAGCGACGACAGACGATGGACGCCGAGACGAGCACGTGACACCACTGCCGCCCTGTCTATCTTAGGGTTACGCGAGTCGAGGCGGACGTCGCCGCGGTAGCGACAACGGACGCCGAGACGAGCACGTGACACCACTGCCACCCTGTCTATCTTAGGGTTTCGCGAGTAGTGGCGGACGTCGTCGCGGTAGCGACGATGGACGCCGAGATGAGCACATGACACCACTGCCACCCTATCTTAGCGTAACGCGAGTCAAGGCGGACGTCGTCGCGGTAGCGACGACGGACGCCGAGATGAGCACGTGACACCACTGCCACCCTGTCTTAGCGTAACGCGAGTCGAGGCGGACATCGTCGCGGTAGCGACGACTGACGCCGAGACGAGCACGTGACACCACTCCTACCCTGTTTAGCTTAGGGTTACGTGAATCAAGGCGGACATCGTCGCGGTAGCGACGACGGACGCCGTGACGAGCAGGTGACACCACTGCCATCCTGTCTTAGTGTAACGCGAGTCGTGGCGGATGTCATCGCGGTAGCGACGACTGACGCCGAGACGAGCACGTGACACCACTGCCACCCTGTCTATATTAGGGTTACGCGAGTCGAGGCGAACGTCATCGCGGTAGCGACAACAGACACCGAGACGAGCACGTGACACCACGGCCACCCTGTCTTAGCGTAACACGAGTCAAGGCGGACGTCGTCGCAGTAGCGACGACGGATGCCAAGACGAGGATGTGACACCACTGCCACCCTGTGTTAGCGTAACACGAGTCGAGGCGGACATCGTCGCGGTAGCATCGACGGACGCCGAGACGAGCACGTGACACCACTGCCACCCTGTCTATCTTAGGGTCACGCGGGTCGAGGCGGACGTCCGCGACGACGGACGCTGAGACGAGCATGTGACACCACTGCCACCCTGTCTAAGCGTAACGCTAGTCAAGGCGGACGTCGTCGCGGTAGCGACGACGGACGCCGAGACGAGCACGTGACACCACTGCCAACCTGTCTATCTTAGGGTTTCGCGAGTAGAGGCTGGCGTCGTTGTGGTAGCGACGACGGACGCCGAGACGAGCACATGACACCACTGCCACCCTATCTTAGTGTAACGCGAGTCAAGGCGGACGTCGTCACGGTAGCGACGACGGACGTCAAGACGAGCACATCACACCACTACCACCCTGTCTTAGAGCAACGCGAGTCGAGGCGGACGTCGTCGCGGTAATGTCGACGGACGCCGAGACGAGCACGTGACACCACTGCCACCCTGTCTATCTTCGGGTTTCGCGAGTAGAGGCTGGCGTCGTTGTGGTAGCGACGACGGACGCCGAGACGAGCACATGACACCACTGCCACCCTATCTTAGTGTAACGCGAGTCAAGGCGGACGTCGTCGCGGTAGCGACGACGGACGTCAAGACGAGCACATCACACAACTACCACCCTGTCTTAGCGCAACGCGAGTCGAGGCGGACGTCGTCGCGGTAATGTCGACGGACGCCGAGACGAGCACGTGACACCACTGCCACCCTGTCTATCTTAGGGTTTCGCGAGTAGTGGCGGACGTCGTCGCGGTAGCAACGATGGACGCCGAGATGAGCACGTGACACCACTGCCACCCTATCTTAGCGTAACGCGAGTCAAGGCGGACGTCGTCGCGGTAGCGACGACGGACGCCGAGATGAGCACGTGACACCACTGCCACCCTGTCTTAGCGTAACACGAGTCGAGGCGGACATCGTCGCGGCAGCGACGACTGACGCCGAGACAAGCACGTGACACCACTGCTACCCTGTTTAGCTCAGGGTTACGTGAGTCAAGGCGGACGTCGTCGCGGTAGCTACGACGGACGCCGAGACGAGCACGTGACACCACTGCCATCCTGTCTTAGTGTAACGCGAGTCGAGGCGGATGTCATCGCGGTAGTGACGACTGACGCCGAGACGAGCACGTGACACCACTGCCACCCAGTCTATCTTAGGGTTACGCGAGTCGAGGCGGACGTCGTCGCGGTAGCGACAACGGACACCGAGACGAGCACGTGACACCACTGCCACCCTGTCTTAGCGTAACACGAGTCAAGGCGGACGTCGTCGCGGTAGCGACGACGGATGCCAAGACGAGGACGTGACACCACTGCCACCCTGTCTTAGCGTAACGCGAGTCGAGGCGGACGTTGTCGCGGTAGCATCGACGGACGCCGATACGAGCACGTGACACCACTGCCACCTTGTCTATCTTAGGGTCACGCGAGTCGAGGCGGACGTCCGCGATGACGGACGCTGTGACGAGCACGTGACACCACTGCCACCCTTGCTTAGCGTAACACGAGTCGAGGCGGACGTCGTCGCGGTAGCATCGACGGACGCCGAGACGAGCACGTGACACCACTGCCTCCCTGTCTATCTGAGGGTTATGTGAGTCAAGGCGGACGTCGTCGCGGTAGCGACGACGGACGCCGAGACGAGCACGTGACACCACTGTCAACCTGTCTATGTTAGGGTTACGCGAGTCAAGGCGGACGTCGTCGCGGTAGCGAGGACGGACGCCGAGATGAGCATGTGACACCACTGCCACCCTGTCTTAGCGTAACGCGAGTCAAGGCGGACATCATCGCGACAGCGACAACTGACGCCGAGACGAGCACGTGACACCACTGCCATCCTGTCTTAGTGTAATGCGAGTCGAGGCGGATGTCATCGCGGTAGCGACGACAGACGCCGAGACGAGCACGTCACACCACTGCCACCCTTTCTATCTTAGGGTTACGCGAGTCGAGGCGGACGTCGTCGCGGTAACGACAACGGATACCGAGACGAGCACGTGACACCACTGCCACCCTATCTTAGCGTAACACGAGTCAAGGCGGACGTCGTCGCGGTAGCGACGACGGATGCCAAGACGAGGACGTGACACCACTGCCACCCTGTCTTAGCGTAACACGAGTCGAGGCGGACGTCATTGCGGTAGCGACGACGGACGCCGAGACGAGCACGTGACACCACTGCCACCCTGTCTATCTTAGGGTCACGCGAGTCGAGGCGGACGTCCGCGACGACGGACGCTGAGACAAGCACGTGACACCACTGCCACCCTGTCTATCTTAGGGTTTCGTGAGTAGAGGCTGGCGTCGTTGCGGTAGCGACGACGGACGCCGAGACGAGCACGTGACACCACTGCCACCCTATCTTACGGTAACGCAGTCAAGGCGACATGTCGTCGGTAGCGACGAAGGACGTCAAGACGAGCACATCACACCACTACCACCCTATCTTAGGCACGCGAGTCGAGGGCGGACGTCGTGCGGTAATGTCGACGGACGCCGAGACGAGCACGTGACACACTGCCTCCCTGTCTATCTTAGGGTTATGTGAGTAGAGGGGACGTCATCGCGTAGGCGACGACGGACCCGTCGGACGAGCACCCGTGACACCACTGTCACCCTGTCTATGTTAGGGTTACGTGAGTCAAGACGGACGTCGTCGCGGTAGCGACGACGGACGCCGAGACGAGCACGTGACACCACTGCCACCCTGTCTTAGCATAACGCGAGTCGAGGCGGACATCGTCATGGTAGCGACGACCGACGCCGAGACGAGCACGTGACACCACTGCCACCATGTCTATCTTATGGTTACGCGAGTCGAGGCGGACGTCGTCGCGGTAGCGACGACATACGCCGAGACGAGCACGTGACACCACTTTCACCCTGTCTATCTTAGGGTCACCCGAGTCGAGGCGGACATCATCGTGGTAGCGACGACGGACGCCGAGACGAGCACGTGACACCACTGCCACCCTGTCTATCTTAGGGTTACGCGAGTCGAGGCGGACGTCGTCACGGTAGCGACGACGGACACAGAGACGAGCACATGACACCACTGCCACCCTATTTTAGCGTAACGCGAGTCAAGGCGAACGTCGTCGCGGTAGCGACGACGGACGCCGAGACGAGCAGGTGACACCACAGCCACCCTGTCTATATTAGGGTCACGCGAGTCTAGGCGGACGTCTGCGATGACGGACGCTGAGACGAGCATGTGACACCACTGCCACCCTGTCTATCTTAGGGTTTCACGAGTAGAGGCGGACGTCGTCGTGGTTGCGACGACGGACGCCGAGACAAGCACGTGACACCACTGCCACCCTATCTTAGCGTAACATGAGTCAAGGCGGACGTCGTCGCGCTAGCGACGACGGACGCCAAGACGAGCACATCACACCACTACCACCCTGTCTTACCGCAACGCGAGTCGAGGCGGACGTCGTCGCGGTAGCGTCGATGGACGCCGAGACGAGCACGTGACACCACTGCCTCCCTGTCTATCAGAGGGTTATGTGAGTCAAGGCGGATATCGTCGCGGTAGCGACGACGGACGCCGAGACGAGCACGTGACACCACTGTCACCCTGTCTATGTTAGGGTTACGCGAGTCAAGGCGGACGTCATCGCGGTAGCGACGACGGATGCCGAGACCAGCACATGACACCACTGCCACCCTGTCTAAGCGCAACGCGAGTCGAGGCGGACGTCGTCGCAGGTAGCGACGACGGACACTGAGACGAGCACGTGACACCACTGCCAGCTTGTCTTATCGTAACGCGAGTCATGGCGGACATTGTCGCGTTAGCGACGACGGACGCCGAGACGAGCACGCGACACCACTGTCACCCTATCTATGTTAGGGTTACGCGAGTCAAGGCGGACGTCGAGACGAGCACGTGACACCACTGCCACCCTGTCTTAGCGCAACGCGAGTCGAGGCGAACGTCATCTTGATAGCGATGACGGACGCCGAGACGAGCACGTGGCACCACTGCCACCCTGTCTATCTTAGGGTTACGCGATTCAAGGCGGACGTCACCGCGGTAGCAACGACGGATGTCGAGACGAGCACGTGACACCACTGCCACCCTCTCTTAGCGTAACGCGAGTCGAGGCGGATGTTGTCGCGGTAGCGACGACGGACATTGAGACGAGCACGTGACACCACTGTCACCCTGTCTATCTTAGGGTTACGCGAGTCGTGGCAGACGTCGTCGTGGTTGCGACGACGGACGCCAAGACGAGCACGTGACACCACTGCCACCCTGTCTCAGGGTAACGCGAGTCGAGGCGGACGTCATCGCGGTAGCGACGATGGACGCCAAGACGAGCACGTGACACCACTGCCACCCTCTTTATCTTAGGGTTACGTGAGTCGAAGCGGACGTCGTTGAGGTAGCGACGACGGACACCGAGACAAGCACGTGACACCACTGCCACCCTGTTTATCTTAGGGTTACGCGAGTCGAGGCGAACGTCGTTGCGGTAGTGACGACGGACGTCGAGACGAGCACGTGACACCACTGCCACCCTGTCTTAGCATAACGCGAGTTGAGGCGGACGTCGTCGCGGTAGCGACGACGGACACCGAGACAAGCACGTGAGAACACTGCCACTCTATCTTATTGTAACGCGAGTCGAGGCGGACATCATCGCGGTACCGACGACGGACGCCGAGACGAGCACGTGACACCAGTGCTACCTTGTCTATCTTAGGGTTACGCGAGTCGAGGCGAACGTCTTCGCTGTAGCGACGACGGACGCCGAGACGAGCACGTGACACCACTGCCACCCTGTCTTAGCGTAACGCGAGTCGAGGCGGACGTCGTCCCGGTAGTGACGACTGACGCCGAGACGAGCACGTGACACCAATGCCACCATGTCTATCTTATGGTTACGAGAGTCGAGGCGGACGTCGTCGCGATAGCGATGACAAGAGCCGAGACGAGCACGTGACACCACTGTCACCCTGTCTATCTTAGGGTCACGCGAGCAGAGGCGGACATCATCGTGGTTGCGATGACGGACGCCGAGACGAGCACGTGACACCACTGCCACCCTGTCTATCTTAGGGTTACGCGAGTCGAGGCGGACGTCGTCTCGGTAGCGACAACGGACACCGAGACGAGCACGTGACACAACTGCCACCCTGTCTTAGCGTAACGCGAGTCGAGGCGGACGTCGGCGCGGTAGCGTCGACGGACGCCGAGACGAGCACTTGACACCACTGCCACCCTGTCTATCTTAGGGTCACGCGAGTCGAGGCAGACGTCCGCGATGACAAACGCTGAGACAAGCACGTGACACCACTGCCACCCTGTCTTAGCGTAACGCGAGTCGAGGCAGACCTCGTTGCGGTAGCATCGACGGACGCCGAGACGAGCACGTGACACCACTGCCTCCCTGTCTATCTTAGGGTCACGCGAGTCGAGGCGGACGTCCGCGACGACGGACGCTGAGACGAGCACGTGACACCATTGCCACCCTGTCTATTTTAATGTTTCGTGAGTAGAGGTGGACGTCGTCGCGGTAGCGACGATGGACGCCGAGACGAGCACATGACACCACTGCCACCCTATCTTAGCGCAACGCGAGTCAAGGCGGACATCGTCACGGTAGCGACGACGGGCGTCAAGACGAGCACATCACACCACTACCACCCTGTCTGAGCGCAACGGGAGTCGAGGCAGACGTCATCGCGGTAATGTCGACGAACGCCGAGACGAGCACGTGACACCACTGCCTCCCTGTCTATCTTAGGGTTATGTGAGTCGAGGCGGACGTCATCGCGGTAGCGATGACGGACGCCAAGACGAGCACGTGACACCACTATCACCCTGTCTGTGTTAGGGTTACGTGAGTCAAGGCGGACGTCGTCGCGGTAGGGACGACGGACGCCGAGACGAGCACGTGACACCACTGCCACCCTATCTTAGCGTAACGTGAGTCAAGGCGGACGACGTCATGGTAGCGACGACTGACGCCGAGAAAAGCACATGACACCACTGCCACCAAGTCTATCTTATGGTTACGCGAGTCGAGGCGGACGTCGTCGCGGTAGCGACGACATACGCCGAGACGAGCACGTGACACCACTTTCACCCTCTCTATCTTAGGGTCACCCGAGTCGAGGCGGACGTCGTCGTGGTAGCGACGACGGACGCCGAGACGAGCACGTGACACCACTGCCAACCTGTCTATCTTAGGGTTACGCGAGTCGAGGCGGACGTCGTCGCGGTAGCGACGACGGACGCCGAGACGAGCACGTGACACCACTGCCACCCTATCTTAGCGTAACGCGAGTCAAGGCGAACGTCGTCGCGGTAGCGACGACAGACGCCGAGACGAGCACGTGACACCATAGCCACCCCGTCTATCTTAGGGTCACCCGAGTCGAGGCGGACGTCTGCGATGACGGACGCTGAGACGAGAACGTGACACCACTACCACCCTGTCTATCTTAGGGTTTCACGAGTAGAGGAGGACGTCGTCGTTGTAGCGACGACGGACGCCGAGACAAGCACGTGACACCACTGCCACCCTGTCTCAAGGTAACGCGAGTCGAGGCGGACGTCGTCGTGGTAGCGACGACGGACGCAGAGATGAGCACGTTACACCACTGCCACCCTGTTTATCTTAGGGTTACTCGAGTCAAGGCAGACGTCGTTGCGGTAGCAACGACGGACGCCGAGACGAGCACGTGACACCACTGCCACCCTGTTTATCTTAGGGTTACGCGAGTCGAGGCGAACGTCGTTGCGGTAGCGACGACGGACGTCGAGACGAGCACGTGACACCACTGCCACCCTGTCTTAGCATTACGCGAGTTGAGGCAGACGTCGTTGCGGTAGCGACGACGGACACCAAGACGAGCACGTGACACCACTGCCACTCTATCTTATTGTAACGCGAGTCGAGGTGGATGTCGTCGCGGTACCGACGACGGACGCCGAGACAAGCACGTGACACCAGTGCCACCTGTCTATCTTAAGGTTACGCGAGTCGAGGCGGACATCGCCGCGGTAGCGACGACGGACACCGAGACGAGCATGTGAAACCACTGCCATCCTGTCTATATTAGGGTTTCGCGAGTAGAGGCGGACGTCGAGATGAGCACGTGACACCACTGCCACCCTATCTTAACGTAACGCGAGTCAAGGCGGATGTCGTCGCAGTTGCGACGACGGACGCCAAGACGAGCACAGAACACCAATACCACCCTGTCTTAGCGCAACACGAGTCGAGGCGAATGTCATCGCGGTAGCGTCGACGGACGCCGAGACGAGCACGTGATACCACTGCCACCCTGTCTATCTTAGGGTTACGTGAGTCGAGGCATACGTCGTCGCGGTAGCGACGACGAACGCCAAGACAAGTACGTGACACCATTGCTACCCTGTCTTAGCGTGATGTGAGTTGAGGCGGACGTCATCGCGGTAGCGACGACGGACGCCGAGACGAGCTCGTGACACCACTGCCACCCTGTCTTATCGTAACGCGAGTCGAGGCGCATGTCATCGTGGTAGTGACGACGGACGCCGAGACAAGCACGTGACACCAGTGCCACCCTGTCTATCTTAGGGTTACGCGAGTCGAGGCGAACATCTTCGCGGTAGCGACGACGAACGCCGAGATGAGTACGTGACACCACTGCCACCCTGTCTTAGCATAACGCGAATCGAGGCGAACATCATCGCGGTATCAAAGGCAGGACGACGACCCGAACTAGCACCGTGACCTAACGTGCCACCCTTTTTATCTTAGTGGTTAACCGAGTCGAGGCGAACATCGTTGCGGTAGCGACGACGGACGTTGAGACGAGCACGTGACACCACTGCCACCCTGTCTTAGCATAACGCGAGTTGAGGCGGACGTCGTCGCGGTAGCGACGACGGACACCGAGACGAGCACGTGACACCACTGCCACTCTATCTCATTGTAACACGAGTCGAGGTGGACGTCGTCGCGGTACCGACGACGGACGCCAAGACAAGCACGTGACACCAGTGCCACCTTGTCTATCTTAGGGTTACGCGAGTCGAGGCGAACGTCTTCGTGGTAGCGACGACGGACGCCGAGACGAGCACGTGACACCACTGCCACCCTGTCTTAGCATAACGCGAGTCGAGGCAGACGTCGTCACGGTAGCGATGACAGACGTCGAGACAAGCACGTGACACCACTGCCACCATGTCTATCTTATGGTTACGCGAGTCGAGGCGGACGTCGTCGCGGTAGCGATGACAGACGCCGAGACGAGCACGTGACACCTCTGTCACACTGTCTATCTTAGGCTCACGCGAGTCGAGGCGGACGTCGTCGTGGTTGCGACGACGGACTCCGAGACGAGCATGTGACACCACTGCCACCCTATCTTAGCGTAACGCGAGTCAAGGCAGACGTCGTCTCGGTAGTGGCGACGGATGCCAAGACGAGCACGTGACACCACTACCACCATGTCTATCTTATGGTTATGCGAGTCGAGGTGTTGGTCGTCGCGATAGCGACGACGGACGCCGAGACGAGCACGTGACACCACTGTCACCCTGTCTATCTTAGGGTTACGTGAGTCGTGGCGGACGTCATCGTGGTTGCGATGACGGACGCCGAGACAAGCACGTGACACCACTGCCACCCTGTCTCAAGGTAACACAAGTCGTGGCGGACGTTGTCGCGGTAGCGACGACGGACGCAGAGACGAGCACGTTACACCACTGCCACCCTATTTATCTTAGGGTTACGCGAGTCGAGGCGGACGTCGTTGCGGTAGCGACGACAGACGCCGAGACGAGCACGTGACAACACTGCCACCCTGTTTATCTTAGGGTTACGCGAGTCGAGGCGAACGTCGTTGCGGTAGCGACGATGGACGTCGAGACGAGCACGTGACACCACTGCCACCCTGTCTTCTCATAACGCGAGTTGAGGCGGACGTCGTCGCGGTAGCGACGACGGACACCGAGACGAGCACGTGACACCACTGCCACTCTATCTTATTGTAACGCGAGTCGAGGTGGACGTCGTCGCGGTACCGACGACGGACGCTGAGACAAGCACGTGACACCAGTGCCACCTTGTCTATCTTAGGGATACGCGAGTCGAGGCGAACGTCTTCGCGGTAGCGACGACGGACGCCGAGACGAGCACGTGACACCACTGCCACCCTGTCTTAGCATAACGCGAGTCGAGGCGGACGTCATCACGGTAGCGACGACTGACGCCGAGACAAGCACGTGACACCACTACCACCAAGTCTATCTTATGGTTACGTGAGTCGAGGCGGATGTCGTCGCGGTAGCGATGACAGACGCCAAGACGAGAACGTGACACCACTGTCACACTGTCTATCTTAGGCTCACGCGAGTCGAGGCGGACGTCGTCGTGGTTGCGACGACGGACGCCGAGATGAGCACGTGACACCACTGCCACCCTGTCTTAGCGTAACGTGAGTCAAGGCGGATGTCGTCGTGGTAGCGTCGATGGACACCGAGACGAGCATGTGACACCACTGCCACCATGTCTATCTTATGGTTATGCGAGTCGAGGCGATGGTCGTCGCGATAGCGACGACGGACGCCGAGACGAGCACGTGACACCACTGTCACCCTGTCTATCTTAGGGTTACGTGAGTCGTGGCGGACGTCGTCGTGGTTGCGACGACGGACGCCGAGACGAGCACGTGACACCACTGCCACCCTGTCTATCTTAGGGTTACGCGAGTCGAGGCGAACATCATCGCGGTAGCGACGACGAACGCCGAGATGAGTACGTGACACCACTGCCACCCTGTCTTAGCGTAACGTGAATCGAGGCAGACATCATCGCGGTAGCGACGACTGACACCGAGACGAGCACGTGACACTACTACCACCCTGTTTATCTTAGGGTTACGCGAGTCGAGGCGAACATCGTTGCGGTAGCGACGACGGACGTTGAGACGAGCACGTGACACCACTGCCACCCTGTCTTAGCATAACGCGAGTTGAGGCGGACGTCGTCACGGTAGCGACGACGGACACCGAGACGAGCACGTGACACCACTGCCACTCTATCTCATTGTAACACGAGTCAACGTGGACGTCGTCGCGGTACCGACGACGGACGCCAAGACAAGCACGTGACACCAGTGCCACCTTGTCTATCTTAGGGTTACGCGAGTCGAGGCGAACGTCTTCGCGGTAGCGACGACGGACGCCGAGACAAGCACGTGACACCACTGCCACCCTGTCTTAGCATAACGCGAGTCGAGGCGGACGTCGTCACGGTAGCGATGACAGACGTCGAGACAAGCACGTGACACCACTGCCACCATGTCTATCTTATGGTTACGCGAGTCGAGGCGGACGTCGTCGCGGTAGCGATGACAGACGCCGAGACGAGTACGTGACACCACTGTCACACTGTCTATCTTGGGCTCACGCGAGTCGAGGTGGACGTCGTCGTGGTTGCGACGACGGACGCCGAGACGAGCACGTGACACCACTGCCACTCTATCTTAGCGTAACGCGAGTCAAGGCAGACGTCGTCTCGGTAGTGGCGACGGATGCCAAGACGAGCACGTGACACCACTACCACCCTGTCTTAGCGCAACGCGAGTGGAGGCGGACGTCGTCGCAGGTAGCGACGACGGACTCCGAGACGAGCACGTGACACCACTGCCACCTTGTCTTATCGTAACGCGAGTCGTGGCAGACGTTGTCACGGTAGCGACGATGGACACCGAGACGAGCACGTGACACAACTGTCACCCTCTCTAGGTTAGGGTTACGCCAGTCAAGGCGGACGTCGTCGCGGTAGCGACGTCGGACGCCGAGACGAGCACGTGACACCACTGCCACCCTGTCTTAGCGCAACGCGAGTCGAGGCGGACGTCGTCGCGGTAGCGACGACGGACGATGGCCGCCGAGACGAGCACGTGACACCACTGCCACCCTGTCTATCTTAGGGTTACGCGAGTCGAGGCGGACGTCACCGCGGTAGCGACGACGGACGCCGAGACGAGCATGTGCAACGACTGCCACCCTGTCTATCTTAGGGTTTCGCGAGTAGAGGAGGACGTCATCGCGGTAGCGACGACGGACGTCGAGACGAGCACGTGACACCACTGCCACCCTATCTTAACATAACGCGAGTCAAGGCGGACGTCGTCGCAACCGCGACAGACGCCAAGACGAGCACAGAACACCACTACCACCCTGTCTTAGCGCAACGCGAGTCGAGGCGGATGTCGTCACGGTAGCGTCGACGGACGCCGAGACGAGCACGTGATACCACTGCCACCCTATCTATCTTAGGGTTACGTGAGTCGAGGCATACGTCGTCGCGGTAGCGACGACGGACGCCAAGACAACTACGTGACACCATTGCTACCCTGTCTTAGCGTGACATGAGTTGAGGCGGACGTCATCGCGGTAGCGACGACGGACGCCGAGACGAGCTCGTGACACCACTGCCACCCTGTCTTAGCGCAACACGAGTCGAGGTGGACGTCGTCGCGGTAGCGACGACGGACGACGGCCACCGAGACGAGCACGTGACACCACTGCCACCCTGTCTATCTTAAGGTTACGCGAGTCGAGGCGGACATCGCCGCGGTAGCGACGACGGACGCCGAGACGAGCATGTGAAACCACTGCCACCCTGTCTATATTAGGGTTTCGCCAGTAGAGGCGGACGTCGAGACGAGCACGTGACACCACTGCCACCCTATCTTAACGTAACGCGAGTCAAGGCGGACGTCGTCGCAGTTGCGATGACGGACGCCAAGACGAGCACAGAACACCAATACCACCCTGTCTTAGCGCAACGCGAGTCGAGGCGAATGTCGTCGCGGTAGCGTCGACGGACGCCGAGACGAGCTCGTGATACCACTGCCACCCTGTCTATCTTAGGGTTACGTGAGTCGAGGCGGACGCCAAGACAAGTACGTGACACCATTGCTACCCTGTCTTAGCGTGATGTGAGATGAGGCGGACGTCGTCGCGGTAGCGACGACGGACGCCGAGACGAGCTCGTGACACCACTGCCACCCTGTCTTATCGTAACGCAAGTCGAGGCGCATGTCATCGTGGTAGTGACAATGGACGCCGAGACAAGCACGTGACACCAGTGCCAACCTGTCTATCTTAGGGTTACGCGAGTCGAGGCGAACGTCGTCGCGGTAGCGACGACGAACGCCGAGATGAGTACGTGACACCACTGCCACCCTGTCTTAGCGTAACGCGAATCGAGGCGGACATCATCGCGGTAGCGACGACTGACGCCGAGACGAGCACGTGACACTACTGCCACCCTGTTTATCTTAGGGTTACGCGAGTCGAGGCGAACATCGTTGCAGTAGCGATGACGGAGGTCGAGACGAGCACGTGACACCACTGCCACCCTGTCTTAGCATAACGCGAGTTGAGGCGGACGTCGTCGCGGTAGCGACGATGGACACCGAGACGAGCACGTGACACCACTGCCACTCTATCTCATTGTAACACGAGTCGAGGTGGACGTCGTCGCGGTACCGACAACGGACGCCAAGACAAGCACGTGACACCAGTGCCACCTTGTCTATCTTAGGGTTACGCGAGTCGAGGCGAACGTCTTCGCGGTAGCGACGATGTACGTCGAGACGAGCACGTGACACCACTGCCATCCTGTCTTAGCATAACGCGAATCGAGGCGGACATCGTCACGGTAGCGTTGACAGACGTCGAGACAAGTACGTGACACCACTGCCACCATGTCTATCTTATGGTTACGCGAGTCGAGGCGGACGTCGTCGCGGTAGCGATGACAGACACCGAGACGAGTACGTGACACCACTGTCACACTGTCTATCTTAGGCTCACGCGAGTCGAGGTGGACGTCGTCGTGGTTGCGACGACGGACGCCGAGACGAGCACGTGACACCACTGCCACCCTATCTTAGCGTAACGCGAGTCAAGGCAGACGTCGTCTCGGTAGTGGCGACGGTTGCCAAGATGAGCACGTGACACCACTACCACCCTGTCTTAGCGCAACGCGAGTCGAGGCGGACGTCGTCGCAGGTAGCGACGACGAACGCCGAGACAAGCACGTGACACCACTGCCACCTTGTCTTATCGTAACGCGAGTCATGGCAGACGTTGTCACGGTAGCGACGATGGACACCAAGACGAGCACGTGACACAACTGTCACCCTCTCTAGGTTAGGGTTACGCCAGTCAAGGCGGACGTCGTCGCGGTAGCGACGTCGGACGCCGAGACGAGCACGTGACACCACTGCCACCCTGTCTTAGCGCAACGCGAGTCGAGGCGGACGTCATCGCGGTAGCGACGACGGACGATGGCCGCCGAGACGAGCACGTGACACCACTGCCACCCTGTCTATCTTAGGGTTACGCGAGTCGAGGCGGACGTCACCGCGGTAGCGACGACGGACGCCGAGACGAGCATGTGACACCACTGCCACCCTGTCTATCTTAGGGTTTCGCGAGTAGAGGAGGACGTCATCGCGGCAGCGACGACGGACGTCGAGACGAGCATGTGACACCACTGCCACCCTATCTTAACGTAACGCGAGTCAAGGCGGACGTCGTCGCGGTTGCGACGACGGACGCCAAGACGAGCACAGAACACCACTACCACCCTGTCTTAGCGCAACGCGAGTCGAGGCGGATGTCGTCGCGGTAGCGTCGACGGACGCTGAGACGAGCACGTGATACCACTGCCACCCTGTCTATCTTAGGGTTACGTGAGTCGAGGCATACGTCGTCGCGGTAGCGACGACGGACGCCAAGACAAGTACGTGACACCATTGCTACCCTGTCTTAGCGTGACATGAGTTGAGGCGGACGTCGTCGCGGTAGCGACGACGGACGCCGAGACGAGCTCGTGACACAACTGCCACCCTGTCTTATCGTAACGCGAGTCGAGGCGCATGTCATCATGGTAGTGACACCAGTGCCACCCTGTCTATCTTAGGGTTACGCGAGTCGAGGCGAACGTCGTCGCGGTAGCGACGACGAACGCCGAGATGAGTACGTGACACCACTGCCACCCTGTCTTAGCGTAACGCGAATCGAGGCGGACATCATCGTCGTAGCGACGACTGACGCCGAGACGAGCACGTGACACTACTGCCACCCTATTTATCTTAGGGTTACGCGAGTCGAGGCGGACGTCGTCGCGGTAGCGACGATGGACGCGGAGACGAGCACGTGACACCACTGCCACCCTATCTTAGCGTAATGCGAGTCAAGGCGGACGTAGTCGCGGTAGCGACGACGGACACCAAGACGAGCACGTGACACCACTCCCACCCTGTCTTAGGTTTATGCGAGTCGAGGCGGACGTCGTCGCGGTAGTGACGACGGACGCCGAGACGAGCGCGTGACACCACTGCCACCCTGTCTTATGGTAACGCGAGTCGAGGCGGACGTCGTTGTGGTAGCGACGACGGACGTCGAGACAAGCACGTGACACCACTGCCACCCTGTCTTAGCATAACGCGAGTTGAAGCGGACATCGTCGTGGTAGCGACGACGGATGCCGAGACGAGGACGTGACACCACTGCCACCCTATCTTATTGTAACGCGAGTCGAGGCGGACGTCGTCGCGGTACCGATGACGGACGCCGAGACGAGCACGTGACACCAGTGCCACCTTGTCTATCTTAGGTTTCCGCGAGTCGAGGCGGACGTCGTCGCGGTAGCGACGACAGACGCCGAGACAAGCACGTGACACCATTGTCACCCTGTCTATCTTAGGGTCATGCAAGTCGAGGCAGACGTCGTCGCGGTAGCGACGACGGACGCCGAGACGAGCACGTGACACCACTGCAACCCTGTCTATCTTAGGGTTTCGCGAGTCGAGGGGGACGTCGTCACGGTAGCGACGACGGACGCCGAGACAAGGACGCGACACCACTGCCACCCTATCTTAGCGTAACGCGAGTCAAGGCGGACGTCATCTCGGTAGCGACGACGGATGCCAAGTCGAGCATGTGACACCACTACCACCCTATCTTAGCATAACGCGAGTCAAGACGGACGACGAGACGAGCACGTGACACCACTACCACCCTGTCTTAGCGCAACGCGAGTCGAGGCGGACGTCGTCGCAGGTAGCGACGACGGACGCCGAGACGAGCACATGAGACCAATGCCACCCTGTCTTATCGTAACACGAGTCTTGGCGGACATTGTCGCGGTAGCGACGACGGACGCCGAGACGAGCATGTGACACCACTGCCACCCTGTCTTAGCGCAATGCGAGTCGAGGTGGACGTCGTTGCGGTAGCGGCGACGGACGTCGACACGAGCACGTGACACCACTGCCACCCTATCTTAACGTAACGCGAGTCAAGGCGGACGTCGTCGCGGTTGCGACGACGGACGCCAAGACGAGCACAGAACACCACTACCACCCTGTCTTAGCGCAACGCGAGTCGAGGCGGATGTCGTCGCGGTAGCGTCGACGGACGCCGAGACGAGCACGTGATACCACTGCCACCCTGTCTATCTTAGGGTTACGTGAGTCGAGGCATACGTCGTCGCGGTAGCGACGACGGACGCCAAGACAAGTACGTGACACCATTGCTACCCTGTCTTAGCGTGACATGAGTTGAGGCGGACGTCATCGCGGTTGCGACGACGGACGCCGAGACGAGCTCGTGACACCACTGCCACCCTTTCTTAGCGCAACACGAGTCGAGGTGGACGTCGTCGCGGTAGCGACGACGGACGACGGCCACCGAGATGAGCACGTGACACCACTGCCACCCTGTCTATCTTAAGGTTACGCGAGTCGAGGCGGACATCGCCGCGGTAGCGACGACGGACGCCGAGACGAGCATGTGAAACCACTGCCACCCTGTCTATATTAGGGTTTCGCGAGTAGAGGCGGACGTCGAGACGAGCACGTGACACCACTGCCACCCTATCTTAACGTAACGCGAGTCAAGGCGGACGTCGTCGCAGTTGCGACGACGGACGCCAAGACGAGCACAGAACACCAATATCACCCTGTCTTAGCGCAACGCGAGTCGAGGCGAATGTCGTCGCGGTAGCGTCGACGGACGCCGAGACGAGCCCGTGATACCACTGCCACCCTGTCTATCTTAGGGTTACGTTAGTCGAGGCATGCGTCGTCGCGGTAGAGACGACGGACGCCAAGACAAGTACGTGACACCATTGCTACCCTGTCTTAGCGTGATGTGAGTTGAGGCGGACGTCGTCGCGGTAGCGACGACGGACGCCGAGACGAGCTCGTGACACCACTGCCACCCTGTCTTATCGTAACGCAAGTCGAGGCGCATGTCATCGTGGTAGTGACGACGGACGCCGAGACAAGCACGTGACACCAGTGCCACCCTGTCTATCTTAGGGTTACGCGAGTCGAGGCGAACGTCGTCGCGGTAGCGACGACGAACGCCGAGATGAGTACATGACATCACTGCCACCCTATCTTAGCGTAACGCGAATCGAGGCGGACATCATCGCGGTAGCGACGACTGACGCCGAGACGAGCACGTGACACTACTGCCACCCTGTTTATCTTAGGGTTACGCGAGTCGAGGCGAACATCGTTGCAGTAGCGACGACAGACGTCGAGACGAGCACGTGACACCACTGCCACTCTATCTCATTGTAACACGAGTCGAGGTGGACGTCGTCGCGGTACCGACAACGGACGCCAAGACAAGCACGTGACACCAGTGCCACCTTGTCTATCTTAGGGTTACGCGAGTCGAGCCGAACGTCTTCGCGGTAGCGACGACGTACGCCGAGACGAGCACGTGACACCACTGCCACCCTGTCTTAGCATAACGCGAGTCGAGGCGGACGTCGAGACAAGCACGTGACACCACTGCCACCATGTCTATCTTATGGTTACGCGAGTCGAGGCGGACGTCGTCGCGGTAGCGATGACAGACGCCGAGACGAGTACGTGACACCACTGTCACACTGTCTATCTTAGGCTCACGCAAGTCGAGGTGGACGTCGTCGTGGTTGCGACGACGGACGCCGAGACGAGCACGTGACACCACTGCCACCCTATCTTAGCGTAACGCGAGTCAAGGCAGACATCGTCTCGGTAGTGGCGACGGATGCCAAGACGAGCACGTGACACCACTACCACCCTGTCTTAGCGCAACGCGAGTCGAGGCGGACGTCGTCGCAGGTAGTGACGACGAACACCGAGAAAAGCACGTGACACCACTGCCACCTTGTCTTATCGTAACACGAGTCATGGCAGACGTTGTCACGGTAGCGACGATGGACACCGAGACGAGCACGTGACACAACTGTCACCCTCTCTAGGTTAGGGTTACGCCAGTCAAGGCGGACGTCGTCGCGGTAGCGACGTCGGACGCCGAGACGAGCACGTGACACCACTGCCACCCTGTCTTAGCGCAACGCGAGTCGAGGCGGACGTCATCGCGGTAGCGACGATGGACGATGGCCGCCGAGACGAGCAAGTGACACCACTGCCACCCTGTCTATCTTAGGGTTACGCGAGTCGAGGCGGACGTCACCGCGGTAGCGACGACGGACGCCGAGACGAGCATGTGACACCACTGCCACCCTGTCTATCTTAGGGTTTCGCGAGTAGAGGAGGACGTCATCGCGGTAGCGACGACGGACGTCGAGACGAGCACGTGACACCACTGCCACCCTATCTTAACGTAACGCGAGTCAAGGCGGACGTCGTCGCGGTTGCGACGACGGACGCCAAGACGAGCACAGAACACCACTACCACCTTGTCTTAGCGCAACGCGAGTCGAGGCGGATGTCGTCGCGGTAGCGTCGACGGACGCCGAGACGAGCACGTGATACCACTGCCACCCTGTCTATCTTAGGGTTACGTGAGTCGAGGCATACGTCATCGCGGTAGCGACGATGGACGCCAAGACAAGTACGTGACACCATTGCTACCCTGTCTTAGCGTGACATGAGTTGAGGCGGACGTCGTCGCGGTAGCGACGACGGACGCCGAGACGAGCTCGTGACACCACTGCCACCCTGTCTTATCGTAACACGAGTCGAGGCGCATGTCATCGTGGTAGTGACACAAGTGCCACCCTGTCTATCTTAGGGTTACGCGAGTCGAGGCGAACGTCGTCCCGGTAGCGACGACGAACGCCGACATGAGTACGTGACACCACTGCCACCCTGTCTTAGCGTAACGCGAATCGAGGCGGACATTATCGTGGTAGCGACGACTGACGCCGAGACGAGCACGTGACACTACTGCCACCCTATTTATCTTAGGGTTACGCGAGTCGAGGCGGACGTCGTCGCGGTAGCGACGACGGACGCCGAGACGAGCACGTGACACCACTGCCACCCTATCTTAGCGTAATGCGAGTCAAGGCGGACGTAGTCGCGGTAGCGACGACGGACACCAAGACGAGCACGTGACACCACTCCCACCCTGTCTTAGGGTTATGCGAGTCGAGGCGGACGTCGTCGCGGTAGTGACGACGGACGCCGAGACGAGCGCGTGACACCACTGCCACCCTGTCTTAGGGTAACGCGAGTCGAGGCGGACGTCGTTGTGTTAGCGACGACGAACGTCGAGACGAGCACGTGACACCACTGCCACCCTGTCTTAGCATAACGCGAGTTGAGGCGGACATCGTCGTGGTAGCGACGATGGATGCCGAGACGAGCACGTGACACCACTGCCACCCTATCTTATTGTAACGCGAATCGAGGCGGACGTCGTCGCGGTACCGATGACGGACGCCGAGACGAGCACGTGACACCAGTGCCACCTTGTCTATCTTAGGTTTCTGCGAGTCGAGGCGGACGTCGTCGCGGTAGCGACGACAGACGCCGAGACAAGCACGTGACACCATTGTCACCCTGTCTATCCTAGGGTCATGCAAGTCGAGGCAGATGTCGTCGCGGTAGCGACGACGGACCCCGAGACGAGCACGTGACACCACTGCAACCCTGTCTATCTTAGGGTTTCGCGAGTCGAGGGGGACGTCGTCGCGGTAGCGACGACGGACGCCGAGACGAGGACGCGACACCACTGCCACCCTATCTTAGCGTAACGCGAGTCAAGGCGGACGTCATCTCGGTAGCGACGACGGATGCCAAGTCGAGCATGTGACACCACTACCACCCTATCTTAGCGTTACGCGAGTCAAGACGGACGACGAGACGAGCACGTGACACCACTACCACCCTGTCTTAGCGCAACGCGAGTCGAGGCGGACGTCATCGCAGGTAGTGACGACGGACGCCGAGACGAGCACATGAGACCAATGCCACCCTGTCTTATCGTAACACGAGTCATGGCGGACATTGTCGCGGTAGCGACGACGGACGCCGAGACGAGCATGTGACACCACTGCCACCCTGTCTTAGCGCAATGCGAGTCGAGGTGGACGTCGTTGCGGTAGCGGCGACGGACGTCGAGACGAGCACGTGGCACCACTGAAACCCTGTCTATCTTAGGGTTACGCGAGTCAAGGCGTACGTCGCCGTGTTAGTGACGACGGACGTCGAGACGAGCACGTGACACCAGTGCCACCCTGTCTTAGCGTAACGTGAGTCGAGGCGGATGTCGTTGCGGTAGCAATTACGGACGTCGAGACGAGCACGTGACACCACTGCCACCCTGTCTTAGCATAACGCGAGTTGAGGCGGACGTTGTCGCGGTAGCGACGACGGACACCGAGACGAGCACGTGACACCACTGCCACTCTATCTTATTGTAACGTGAGTCGAGGTGGACATCGTTGCAGTACCGATGACGGACGCCGAGACAAGCACGTGACACCAGTGCCACGTTGTCTATCTTAGGTTTACGCGAGTAGAGGCGAACGTCTTCGCGGT
>JAAAXO010000230.1:785270-820072 GCA_011799875.1 Thinopyrum elongatum | reverse complement strand
GACTCACGTACCTACGATAGACAGGATGCTGGTGTCACGTGCTCGTCTCGCTTTCTGTCGTCGCTAATCGCGATTATGACCGCCTCGACTCGCTAGCCCCTAAGATAGACTGGGTGGCAGTGAAGTCACGTGCTCGTCTCGGCGCTCCGTCTTCGCTAAACCCCGCGACGACTGTAAACTACGGGAAGAGGGGGAAGGAAGTGAGAAGTTAGGGAAACGTAATGGGAGGGAAAAGGGGAGTGAAAGGAGGAATGAGGGAAGATAAGAAAATCCTCCCTCTCCTGTCACTTTTCGCTAAGACACAGTGTGGCAGTGTTGTCACGTGCTCGTCTCGACGGCCTTCGTCGCTACCGCGGCGACATACAAACCTCGACTAGCATAACCCTAGAGATAGACATGGTGGCTAGTTGTGCCACTTGGCTTGTCTCTACGTCCGCGTCCTACGCGACGACGTCCGCCCGACTCGCATTGCGCTAATACAGGGTGGCAGTGGTGTCCACGTGCTCGTCCTCGACGTCCGTCGTCGCTTACCACCGCGATGACGTCCTCCTTGACGCGCGTAACCCTAACGTAGACATTTTGACAGTCCATGTCACGTTGCTCGTCTCGGCGTCCGTCGTCGCTACGCGACAAACGTCCGCCACGACTCACTTTACGATCAAGACTGGTGCAGTAGTTGTCACGTGCCTCGTCTCGCGTTTGGTCCCGTCGCTAAAACCTGCGACGACGTCCGCCTCGACTATCGCGTTTCGCTAAGCCAGGTGTAGTGGTTCACGTGCTCGTCTGGCGTCCTTTGTCCCGCTACCAAACCTGCAACGACGTCTCCTCGGACTCGCGTAACCCTAAGATAACACATGGTGGCAGTGGTTTCCCCGTGCTCGTCTCGGCGTCGTCGTCGCTATACCACCCCTCCAACTAACCTAACACCAAACCGAACCACCAACCCGCACAGGCGACGACTCTGCCTCGACTCGCATGAACCCTAAATGATGGGTGACAATGGTTTACGTGCCTTGTCTCTCAACGTCTGCGTCGCTACCCGCGACGACGTCCGCTCGACTCCGCGTAACCTAAGATAGACAAGGGCACTGGTTTCACATGCTCGCCTCGGCGTCGTCGTCGGTACCGCAGCGCGCTACGACGTTCCTCCTCACTCTCATTACAATAAGACATTGTTTGGCGTGGTTGTCACTTCTCGTCCTCGGCATCCGTCGTTGCGACCCAACGCGATGTCCCCCTCGACCGCGTTTATGCTAACAGGGTGGCAGTTGTTCACGTGCCTGTCCGACGTCCTCGTCGCTACGCAGCAACTACACTTCCTCCTAGCGACTCCGCGCAACCCTGCATAGAACAGGGTGGACAGATGTTTGTCACATGCTCGCCGTGTGTCCGTCGTCGCTACCGCGACTACGTCCGCCTCGCCTCGCGTTACTCTATGACAGGGTGGCAGTGGGTCACGCGCATCGTCTCGCGTCCTCCGTCACAACCGCGACGACGTCCGCCCCGACTCGCGTAACCCTAAGACAGGGTGGGAGTGGTGGTCCACGTTCTCCGTCTTTGGCGTCCGTCCCGTCCCTACCCGCGACTACGTCCTTCCTTGACCGCAGTTACGCTAGATAGGATTGGCAGTGGTGTCACGTCCGTCGCGTCCGTCGTCACTACCCACTTACCGCGCCGACGTCCGCCTCGACTCGCGTAACCTAAGATAACCTGGTGGCAGAAGTGTCACGTTCCTCGTCGCGGCAATCAGTCGTCGCTAAACCACCCCGCGATGAGGTCCGCCTCGATTCGCATTAGGCTAAGACAAAGGGTGGCGTGTGTTCGGACTCATCACGGCGTTTCGTCGTCCGCTACCCACTGCACCGCGACAACTTCGCCCTCGACTCGCGTCCCCTAATATGACAGGGTGGAACGGTGTCCACGTGCTTGTCTCGGTGTCCGTCGTCCCGACCACGATGACGTTCGCCTCGACTCACGTTTACGATAAGACAGGGTGGCAGTGGTGTCCACGAGCTTTTCCTCGGCGTCCGCGTCGCTACCCCACCCCGCGACGACGTCCGCCTCAACTCACGTCACGCTAAGACAGGGTAGGCACATGGTGTCACGTGCTTGTTGCTTGGCGTCCTCGTCGCAACCGCGACGAACGTATGCCCGACTCACGTACCCTAATATTGACCGTGGCAGTGGTAATCCATGTGCTCGTCTCGCGTCCGTGACGCTAATACCACCCCCTAAAACCGCTCACGACATCCGCCTCGACTCGCGTGCGCTAAGACAGGTTGTAAGTGTGTTCTGTGCTCGTCCTTTGGTCCGTCGTCGCAACCGCGCACGACGTCCGCCTTGACCTCCTTTTATGTTAAGATATGGTGCATGGTATCACGTCTCCTCGCCCTCGACGTCCGTCGTCGCTACCACCCCCGACTACGAGTCCTCCTCTGGCTACTCGCGAAACCCTAAGATAGAAGAGACGGGTATTGTTTCGGTGTTGTCACGTGTCTCGTCTCAGGCGGCGTGTGTCGTCCATCGTCTCTAAGCGCGACGCACGTCTGCCTCGTACATCACACGTTGGCCTAAACAGGAGTTGGCCCTGGTGTCAACGTCTCCGCTGCGGCGTCATGCGTCTACGGCTACCGGCGACTTCCGCCTTGACTGGCGTAACCCTAACATAGACAGGTGACAGTGGTGTCACTTGCTCGTCTCGGTGTCCATCGCGCTACCGCGACAACGCTGCCCACGACCTCGTACGATCAGAAAAGGTTGCATTGGTGTCACGTGCTCGTCTCGGCGTCCGTCGTCGCACCTCACGACGTCCGCCTCGACTCTCTTTGCTCTAAGACTGGGTGTAGTGTGTCCGTGCTCGTCTTGGCATCCGTTGTCGCTACCGAGACTTCGTCTGCCTTGAATCGCGTTACGCGAAGATAGGTGGCAGTGGTGTCAAGGTGCCCTCTGTCTTCGGCGATGCGTCGTCGCTACCCACACCCCTGGCGACGACGTCCGCCTCGACTGACGCGTTACCCTAAGATACAGGGTGGCAGTGGTTGTCATCGTGCTCGTCTCGCGTCCCATCGTCGCAACCACGATGACGTCCGCCTCGACTCGCGTGAGTCTAAGATAAGACAGTGTGACAGTGGTGGTCCTTGCTCATCTCGGCGCTGTCATCGCTACCCAAACCTACCCTCCGCGACGACGTCCGCCTCGACCGCTTACCATAATATGCATGATGGCAAGTGGTGTTCACGTGTCTGCTTCTCGTTGTCAGTCGTTGCTACCCCGTGACGACGCCGCCCTCGACCCGTATTAATTCTAAGACAAGGGTGGCAGTGGTGTCACTTTCTCGTCTTTTTTTTCCCGCGTTCGGCGTCGCTAAGCCCCTTAACGGGCCAAAGACCCCCCCGCCGCAGCCCATATAACGCGAAGACTTCGCCTCTACTTCTCGTTAACCTAATGATAGACAAACGTGCACTGGTGTCACTTGCTTGTCTCGTCGGCGTCCGCAGCGTTTACTTGCAACGATGGTCCACCTCGACTCACGTTAAAAATAAGATAGAGTGGCAGTGTGTCCACGTGCTCTCTCGGTGTCCTTCGTCGCTAAAAACCACGCGACAACGTTCCGCCTCAACTCGCGTTATGCTAAGACAGGGTGGCAGTGGTTCACTTTCTCGTCTCGCGTCCGTAATTGGCTAACAACGCCATCCGCCTCGCTCCACGTGACGCTAGACGGTGGCACTGGTGTCCACTTGCTCGTGCTCGACGTCCGTCGTCACTAACCCACTTCGACGTAACGCTTTACTCGGCGTAACCTCTAATGACAGGGTTTCAGTGGCCACTTCTTCGCTCGACGTCCGTCCGCCGCTACCGCAACGCCGTCCACCTCGCTCGCATTGCGCTAATGACAGTGTGGCAGTGGTGTCACATGCTCTCTCGGCGTCCGTCGTCGCTACCGCGACAATGTCCGCCAATACTCGTGTTTACGATAAGACTGGTGCATTGGTCTCCATGTGCATAGTCCGCGTCGTCGCAACTACCCTGCGATGACGTCCGCCTCGAACTCGCGTTGCGCTAAGACAGGGTGGTAGTGGGGTGTCACTTGCTCTTCTCGTCGTCCGTTCTTGACTCCTAGCTAAGATATGTTGTAGTGGTGTCACTGCTCTCACTTGGCATCCGTCGTCGCTACCCGAATGACGTCCGCCTTGACTTCGCGTATACGCGAAGTATAGGGTGGCAAGTGGTGTCCGCGTCCTCCGGCTCGGCGGCCGTCGTCCGCTAACCACCGCGACGAGTCCCCCTCGACTTCGCGAAACCCTAAGATAGACAGGTTTCAGTGGTGTCACGTGGCTCCGTCTCGGGGTCCGTCGTCGCTACCTAACCGCTGACGACATCGGCCTTCTTCCTCGACTTGCATACCCTTGATAGACCCCCACACAGTGACAATGGTGTCCACGTGCTTGTCTCGCGTCTTTCGTCGCTAACCCGCGACGACCGTCCGCCTCGACTCTCAGAAACCAAGATAGACAAGGGGCACTGGTGTCCACGTGCTCGGCTCGATCGGCGTCCGTCATCGTACCGAAGCATCGCGACGACGTCCCCGCGATTCGCGTTAACTGAATGAGGATAGGGTGGCACGGGGTGGTTCCCGGTGCGCTCTCGGCATCCATCGTCGCTACCAACGCCACGACGATTTCCCGCCTTCAACTCCTTTATCTAAGACAGGGTGGCAAGTGGTGTCACGTGCCTTCGTCGCGACGTTCGTCGTCGCTAACCAACCGACGTCCCCTCGACTCGCGTTACCCAAGACAGGGTGGAAGTGGTGTCACGCGCATCGTCTCGGCGTCCGGCTTCACTTACCAATCTACGCAACAACCCCCGCTACGACTGTCCGCCTCGCTCGCAAACCCTAAGACAAGGGGGGGAGTGGTGTCACGTGCTCGTCTTGGGTCCGTCGTCGCTACCGGCGACTACGTCCGCCTTACTCGCATTACGCTAAATAGGGTGGCAGTGGTGTCACTTTCTCGTCTCGGCGTCCGTCGTCGATACCGGGGGGGTGGGGGGGGGGGGGGGGGAGCCGCCACCACACCGCTAACGACGTCCGCCTTTCCCCTCGCGTTACCCTATAAGATAAATGGGGTGGCAGAGTGGTCACGTGCTCGTCTCGGCGTAGTCGTCGCTACCACAGACGAAATGTCCGCCTCGATTCCGGTTCCGCTAAGACAGGGTGGCAGGTGTCACTCCTCATGTCGGCGTTCGTCGTCGCGTACCCGGGACGACGTTGTCGCCTCGCTCTCGTACCCTAAGATAGACAGGGTGGCACTTGTGTCACGACCACATGACATGCGCCTCGACTCGTGTACGATAAGACAGGGTGGCAGTGGTGTCACCGAGCTCGTCTCGCGTCCCAGGTCCGTCGCTACTACTACATGACGCCCGTCCGCCTCAACTCATGTCCACGTAGACCAGGGTGCAATGGTGTCAATCGTCCTTGTCTTGCGTCCATCGTCGCTACCACCCCGCGATGACGTATGCTCTGACTCAGTAACCCTAAATAGAACAGGGTGGCAGTGTGTATCCGTGCTCGTCTCGGCGTCCGTGACGCTACCACCCACCCCCGGCGCGCATCCGCCTCGACTCGCTTTGCGGCTACGCCAAGGTGGTAGTGGTGTTTCTGTGCTGTCTTGGCGTCCGCCGTCGTCTCAAACCGCGCCGACGTCCGCTTGACTCGCGTTAACGTTAGATAGGGTGGCAGTGGTGTCCACTTGCTCGTCCTCGTACGTCCTTCGTCGCTCACCGCGATGACGTCCTCCTCACTCCGCGAAACCTAAGATAGACAGGGTGGCAGTGGTGGTCACATGTTCGTCTCGGCGTCCGTCGTCGCTACCCGCGGTGACCGTCCCGCCTTCGACTCGCGTAACCCTAGATAGACAGGGTGCAGTGGTGTCCTTGCTCGTCTCGGCGGCCATCGCCATCGTCGCTAGACCCGCGATGACGCCTCCTCGATCGCGTTGTTGGCTCTACGACAGGGTGGAGTGGTGTTCACGTCTTCGTCCTCGGCGTCCGCGTCGCACCCACCACGCGACGACGTCCTCCTTTACTGGCGTAACCCTACCTAGAGAGGTGGACAGTTTGTCCACTTCTCGTCTCGGTGTCCATCGTCTCACCAAACCGTGACAACGCTTCCATGGACTCGTGTTACGATGAGACAGTGGCAGTGGTTGTCCACGTGCTTTTCTCGGTGTTCGTCGTCAACTACCTGCGACGAACTGTCCCGCCCTCGACTCGCGTTGCCGCTAAGAGGGTGGTAAGTGGTGTCACGTGCTCTTCTTGGCATCTCCCGTCGCCACTACCGAGACGATGTCTGCCTTGACTCGCGTTAACGCTAAGATATGGTGGCAGTGTGTCACTGCTCGTCTCGGTCGTCCGTCGTCGCAACCACGACGACGTCCACCTCGACTTCTGAGCCTAATATAGACGTGTTAACCTGGGTGTCCACGTTACCGTCTCGGCGTCTGTCATCGCTAACCACACCACCACACGTCGACACGTCCGCCTCGCTCGCGTAACCATAAGATAGACATGTTTGGCATTGGTGTCACGTGCTTGTCTCCTACGTCCTCCTCGACTCGCGTTATCTAAGACGGGTGGCAGTGGTGTCCGTGCTCTCTCGCCGTACGTCGTCCGCTACCCGGAGACTTCGGCTCGACTCGCGTCACCCAAGATCGACAAGGTTGCACTGGTGTCACGTGCCTTGTTCTTGGCGTCCGTTTGTCGGTACCGCGACGACGTTCCACCTCGACTCGTGTACAATGAATAGAGTGGGCAGTGGTGTCACGTGGCTCTGTCTCGACGTCGTCGTCGCTACTCTGCAACGATGTTCGCCTCGACTGCGTAACCCTAAGAAACAGGCGCCTGGTGGCAGTAGTGTCACGTGCTCGTCTCGGCGTCAGTCGGTCGCTCCGGATGAATTTCCCGCCTCGATTCGCGTTACGCTAAGATAGGGTGGCAGTGGATTGTTCATGTACTCTCTCGCGTTCGTCGTCGCTACCACCGGACCCCGCGACGACCGTTCGCCCATCGACTCGCTTAACCCAAGATAACAGGGTTCCACTGTTTCACTTGCTTTGTCTCGGGCGTCCGTCGTCACTACAACGATGACAAATTGCGTCCTCACTTTCGTTACGAATAAGACAGGGTGGCAGTGGTGTCCACGAGCTCGTTCGGCGTCCTTCGTCGCTACCAGCTACGACGTCCGCCTCAACTTCACATCACCTCCGACATTGTAGCATGGTTGTCACGTACTTGTCTTGGCGTCCGTTCCCGTCTCTACCACCACGCGACGACGCATGCCTCGACTAACGTAACCCTAATATAGACAGGTGGGCAGTGGTATCACGGCTCGTCTCGGCTCCGTCGACGCACCCATAACACTCGACGACATTCGCCTCGACTCGCGTGCCTCTAAACAGGGTGATATGGTGTTCTGTGCTCGTCGTTGCGTCCGTCGTCGCAACTGCTACGACGTCCGCCTTGACGCGCGTTACGTTCACTATAGGTGTCCGGTGTGTCACGTGCTCGTCTCGACGTCCGCCTCTACTTCTTACTCGCGAACCCTATATAGAACAGGGTGGGCAGTGGTTTCACATGCTCGTCTCGCGTTCCGTGTCGATAAACCTAAACCCATACCCCGCGGCGATGTCCGCCTCGACTCGCGAACCTTAATGACAGGGTGCAGTGTTGTCACGTGGCCTCATCCTCGTTGCCCCCGTCGTCCGTCGTCGCTACCGCGACGACGTCCACCTCGACTCGTGTTTGCCGCTAAGAAAGGGTGCAGTGGTGTCCACGAGCTCGTCTTCGGCGTCCGTGTCGAACACCGCGATGACGATCCAGCCTTCAACTCATACACGCTTAAAGTAACATGTGGTCATCGTGACGTGTGCCTCTCGGCGTCCTTCGTCGCTAACCCTCCGCCGACGGACTCATGCTCGACTTCACGTACCATATTAGACGAAGGGATGCATCAGTGGGTGTCATGCCGGCTCGTACGGCTCCGTCGCTACGCTTATCCAGGCGACGTACACGCCCTGACTCGAGTACTAAGGATAACAGCCCGTGTGTGCTAGTGGTGCCTTTTCTGTGCTCGTCTAGGCGTCCGTCATCGCTAACCGCCTGACGCGTCCGCCTTCGACTCCTCTCGCCGTCTTACACGATGTGTGGCAGTGGTTCCCGTGCTCGTGTCTGACGTTCCGTCAGCCTTGCTACCCGAACGACGTCCGCCTCGACTCGGGCGACTATGACAAGAGGGTGAAAGACAAGAGGGGAGGCAGTGAGCGTGTCACGATGCTCGTCTCGGGTCCTCGTCGCGCTACCCGACAACGTCTACCAGACTGCTTACGATAAGACGAGTTGCATTGGTCATGATTAACGTTCGTCTCGGAGCTACATATCGAGCGCTACCTGCGAAGGACGTCCGCCCATAGCGACTCGCGTTGCCGCTAAGACGGGTGTGGGGGTGCGGTAGTGGATTGTTCACGTGGCTCGTCTGACATCCGTCTCTTGACTCGAGCTTAGCTAAGATCGAGGTCGGTGTGGTGTCACTATGCTAGTACTGCATCCAGTCTCGCTACACGGCGGTACGTCCCGCCTTGATCGCGTTACGTAAGATAGGGGTGGCAGTGGTTGCGTCACTTGCTCATCGCGATACGTCGTAATTGACCTACCGATGCGACCGTCGCCTCCTCGACTCGCGAACCAGTAAGATAGACAGGGTTGACAAGGGAATAGGTTCACCGTGCTCGTCTCGGCGTCCGTCCGTAGCGCTACCGCGACGATATACGTCGTCTGCTCGACTTGCCATAGACAGATAGACAGGGTGACAATGGTGTCCACGTGCTTGTTCCCGGCGTTGTCGCGCTACCAACCTCCCTGCGACGGTCCGCCTCGACTTTCGCGGAACCTAATATGACAATGGGCACTGGTGTCACGTGCTGTCGTCGGTCTCGCCATCGGTACCGCGCACGACGTCCGCCTCGATGCGCGTTACAAATAAGAATAAGTGTGGCAGTGGTGTCACGTCCTCGTCTCGGCATCCGTCGTCGCTACCACTCTATGTCCGCTTCAACTTCGCGTTATGCTAGAACAGGGTGGCAGTGGGTGTCACGTGGCTTGTCTCGACGTCCGTCGTCGCTACCACACGACGTCCGCCTGACTCGCTTACCATAAGACAAGGTGGAGTGTGTCACGCTCTCGTCTCGGCGTCCGTCGTCACTACCGCGCCGGACGTCCGCCTCGACTCGCATAAACCTAAGACAGGGTGGGAGTGGTGTCCACGTGCCTGGCTTGGTGTCCGTCGTCGCTACCACGCGACTACGTCCGCCTGACTCGCAGTACGCAAGATCTGGTGGCAGTGGTGTCCACGTGCTCGTCTCCGCGTCCCATCGTCGCTACCCGCACGACGTCGCCTGCACTCGCTTCCCCTAAGATAAATAGGTGGCAGTATGTCACTGCTCGTCTCGGCGTCAGTCTTCGCTACGAGATGAATGTCCGCCTCGAGTCGCGTACGCTAAGACAGGTTGCGTGGGTCACACGTACTCATCTCTGCGGTCGTCCGTCCGCTACCGCGACGACGTTCGACTCGACTTGTCGCGTACCCTAAGATATACATGGTGGCACTGGTGTCACTACCATGATGACATGGCGCCCTCGACTCGCGTTCGATAGACCTGGTGGCAGTTGTGTCACTGAGCTCGTCTCGCGTCCCGTCGTCGTACCGCGACGACGTCCTCCTCACTCACTGTCCCCGCTAATACAGGGGTAAACATGGTGTCACTTCCTTTGTCTTGGCGTCCGTTCGTCCGCTAACCGCGACGACGTATCCTCGACTCACGTACCCTAAGATGCATGGTGGCAGTGGTATCACGTTCTCGTCTCAGCGTCCGTCGACGCTACCCACCAGCGACGACATCCGCCTCGCCTCGCGTGGCTAAAGACAGTGTGGTATGGTGTTTTCTGTTCCTCGTCTTGGCGGTCCGTGCCCGCGCAACCGCTACGACGTCCGCCCTTTGACTCGCGTTAGTAAGGATAGGTGGCCGTGGTGTCACATGCTCGTCTCGACGTCGTCCGTCGGTGCGCGATGACGTCCTCCTCTACTCGCGAAAACCCTAAGATAGACAGGGTAGGCAGTGTTGTCACAATGCTCGCTCGCGTCCGTCCGTCTCTATACCGGCGGTGACGTCCGCCTCGACTCGCTAACCCAGATAGACCGGGTGGCATGGTGTCACGTGCCTCGGTCCTGCGGCCCATCGTCCGTCGTCGCTACCGCGATGACGTCCGCTCGACTCCGTGCGCTAAGACCGGGTGTCATTGTTGTCACGTGCTCGGCTCTGCGTCCGACGTCGCTACCCGCGACGACGTCGCCTTGACTGGCGTAACCCTAACCTAGAGAGGGTGACAGTTGTGTCACGCTGCGCTCTTGGTTTCCATCTCCGCTACCGTTACAAACGTCTGCCATGACTCGTCGTTACGATAAGACAAGGTGGCAGTTGGTCCACGTGCTTGTCTTTGTCCTCGGCGTTCGTCGTCGCTACCTGCCGACGACGTCCGCCTCGACTCGCGTTGCGCTAAGACAGGTGGATGGTGTCACTTTCTCATTCTTTGGCAACCGTCGCCACTACCGAACACGTCTGGCCTTGACATCGCGTTCGCTAAGATATGGTGGCATTGGGTGTCCACGTTCTCGTCCGGCTCCGTCGTCTCAACGCACGACGACTTCCACCTCTACTCGCGTTATCCTAAGATAGACAGTGTGACAGTGGTGTCACGTACTTCGTCTCGGTGTTGTCATCGCTAACCGCGACGACGTCCGCCTCACTTCGGTAACGCATAGATGACCTGGTGGCATTGGTGCACTCTTTGTTCTCCGACGTCTGTCAACGCACCACCACCTTTGACGAATGTCCGCCTCGCGCGTTATCTAAGACAGATGGCATGGTGTCCACGTGCTCGTCCTCGACGTACATCGGTCGCTACAACCCGCGAAGACGTTCGCCTCGCCTCGCGTAACCCTAAGATAGACCAGGTTGGCACTGGTGTCAACGTGCTTGTCTTGGCGTCCTTGTCCGGTACCCAGCGACGACGTCCTCCCTCGGACTCCGTGTTACAATGAATATGAGTGGCATTGGTGTCCGTGGCTCGTCTCGTGTCCATCGTCTCTACCAACCGGTGCTACGACGTCCGCCTCACTGCGTTATGCTAAGACGGGGGGCATTGGTGTCCTGCTTCGTCCTCGACTCCGCTCGCTACTGCCACGTGTTCGCCATCCGCGCTTCACGTTCGGACATCCTCCTCGCCGTACCTAAATGATAACGGGTTGGCAGTAGTGTCCACGTGCTCGTCCTCGGCGTCAGTCGTCGCTACCCCGCGATGATGTCCGCCTCGATTCGCGTTACGCTAAGACATGGTGCATGGTGTCCCGTACTCTCTCGGCGTTCGTCTTCTCTAAACCGCGACGACGTCGCCTCGAACTTCGCTTAACCTAAGATAGACCAGGTTGGCACTTGTTGGTTGTTTCACGTGCTTGTCGGCGTCCTTGGTCACTACCCACAAAGATGACAAGGCGCCTCTACTTGCCCGTTACGATCAGACAGTGTGGCGGTGGTGTCACGATCTCGTCTCGGCGTCCTTCCGTCGCTACCCGATACCCCCCCCCTACACTCACCACCCGGTAAACCCGGGCAGTCTACGACTTCCCTAATCTCACATCACGCTATACAAATTGTATCCATGGTTTCACGTACTTTTCTTGGCGTCCTCCTCGACTCACGTAACCCTACTATATACATGGTGCGTGGTATCCGAGCTCGTCTCGGCGTCCGTCGACAGCTACCGCGACGACATTTCGCCTCGACTCGCGTTCGCTATACAGGGTGTGTCTTGGTGTGCTGTGCTCGTCTTTGCGCCGTCTCGCAACTGCGACGACGTCCGCCTTGACTCGCGTTTCCGTTTAAGATAGGTTTGCAGTGGTGTCACGTGCCGTCTCGACGTCCGCCTCTAACTGGCGAAACCCTAATATAGACAGGGTGGCAGTTGTTTTCACATGCTTCGCTCGGCGTCCGGCCCGTCGCTACCCCACCCCGAAGATAACCACCAACCACGCGGCGATGTCCCCGCCTCGACTCGCGTAACCTTAAAGATAGACATGGGTGGCAGTGGTGTCACTTGCTCGTCTCGGTGCCGTCCCCCCGTCCTCGTCGCTCCCCGCGTACCCCGAAATACCGCGACCGACGTCCCACTCGACTCGTGTGCGCTAAGACAGGGTGGCAGTGGTGTCACACAGTCCTCGTCCGGCGTCCGGTCGTCGCTAAACCCGCGATGACGTCCGCCTCAAACTCATGGTCACGCTAAGAAGGGTAGCAATGGTGTCACGTAGTTGGTCTTGGCGTACCGTCGGTCGCTACCTCTACGAACGTATGCCGCGACGCACGTACCTAAATAGATAGGGTGGCATGGTATCACTTGCTCGTCTCGCGTCCGGCGCGCGACCGTGACGACATCCGCCTCTACTCGCTTTGCTCTAAGACAAAGGGTGGGAGTGGTGTTCTTGTGCTCAGTCTTGGCGTCTTCGCGTTCGACGAACTTCCGCCTTGACTCGCGTTATGTTAAGATAGTGTGGGCAGTTGTGTCACGTGCTCGTCTCGACGTCCCTGTCGTCGCTCCCGTCGATGACTCCTCCTCTACTCGCGAAACCCTAGATAGACAGGGGTGTCAGTCGTTGCACATGCCCGTCTCGGCGTCCGTTTCGCTACCGCGGTGACGTCCGCCTCGACTCGCGTAACCCTAAGATAAGACAGGGTGGCAGTGGTGTCACGTGCTCGTCTCGGCGGCCAGTCGTCCTTCGTCGCTACACCCAAGACCACAGCGACGACGTCTCCTCGACTCGCGTGCGCTAAGACAGGTGGCAGTGGTGTCACGGCTCGCTCGGCGTCCGACGTCCGCTAACCTACACCCAATACCGCGACGACGTCCCGCCTTGACTTGGCGACCGAAACCCTAGAGATGTGACAGTTGTGTCAACGTGCTCTCTCGGGTGGGTTCCATCGTCGCTACCGTGCGCCGTGACAACTCTTTGCCCACGTGACTCGCGTTACGATAAGACCAGGTTCAGTGGTGGCACGTCTCGCTCTGAGTCCTTCTTCGGGCTACCCTGCGACGACGTCCGCTCACGTCCTCGCGCGTTGTCGCTAAGACAGGGTGGTATTGGTGTCACGTGCTCGTCTTGGCATCCGTCTCCACTACCTCGACGACGTCTGCTTGACTTCGCTTTCGCTAAGATAGAGTGGCATGGTGTCACTTGCTCGTCTCTCTCCGTCTTCCGCAAACCCACGACGACGTCCTACCTCGACTCGCGTGAGCCCCAAGATGAGACGAATGTGACAGTGGTGTCCACGTACTCGTCTCTGCGTCTTTCGCCCAATCGCTAGCTACCAGCGACGAACGTCTCCTCGACTTCGCGTACCAATAATATAACAATATGGTGGCAGTGGTGTCACGTGCTGTCTCTACGTCTGTCATCGCTAACCCTAATCCCGGTGACGACGTCCTCCTCGCTCGCGTTAAGGTCTAAGACAGAGGGTTCAGTGGTGTCACGTTCTTGTCTCGGCGTCCGTCGTCGCTAACGGCGAACGTTCGCCTCGCCTCGCGTAACCCTAAAGATAGACAAGGTTGCACTGGTGTCCGTCTTTGTTCTGGCGTCCGCGTCGTCCCCCGTCGACGACGTCCACGTGACCTCGTGTTACAATGAATAGGTGGCAAGTGGTGTCACGTGCTCGTCTCGTTGTCCGTCGTCGCTAACCGTGAACGACGTCCGCCTCAACTCTCGTTATGCTAGACGGTGGCAGTGGGTTTCACGTGCTCGTCCTCAACTTCCCGTCGTCGATACCTGCGGCAACGATGTTTCGCCTCACTCCGTAACCCTAAATAACAGGGTGGGTGTAGTGTCACGTGCTCGTCTCGGGTCAGCTCGCTACCCCGCGCTATGAGTCTTCCCTCGATTCACGTTACCTAAGACAGGGTTGGCAGTGGTTGTCACGTACTCATCCGGCGTTCGTCGTCTCTACCCCGCGAGTATGTCGCCTCGACTCGCGTAACCCTAAGATATACAGGGTGGCAGTGGGTGTCCACGTTGCTCGTCGCGGCGTCCTTCGTCGCAACCACGACGACTCCGCCACTACTCACTGTACCCTAAGATAGACAGGGTGAACATTGTGCACTTGCTCGTCTCGCGTCCGTCGTCGCTATCCGCGACGACCATCGCCTCGACTCGCATAACATAAAAGATAGACATGGTGGCAGTGTGGTCACATGCTCGTCTCGGTGTCCATCTGTACGCCTACCACACGACAAAATCCGCCTGACTCACGTTCCGCTAAGACGGGTGGCAGTGGTTCACTGTTTTCATCCTCGGCGTCCGTCTGCGCACCACGAACGCTCCGCCTCGACTCGCTTGAGCCTAAGATAGACATTGTGACTGTGTCCGTTTTCTCGTCTTGGCGTCTGTCTGCTACGCGCGAACGACTCCGCCTCGACTCACGTAACCATCAGAATAGACTTGGGGTAGTGGTGTCACGTGCTTGTCTCTTCTGCGTCAGTCGTCCGCTACCACGTGATGACCGTCCGCCGTCGACTCGCTGTTATGCTTAAGACATGGTTGGGCAGTGGTGTCACTTGCTCTCTCGGCGGTCCGTCGTCGCTACAGCGAATACGTTCGCTCGACTCGCGTAGCCCTAAGATGCCAGGTGGCAACTGGTGTCACTTCTGTCTCAGCGTCGTCGTCGGTACCCACAACGCGCACGACGTCCACCTCGACCGCGTTACAATAAGATAGATGTGGCAGTGGGTGTCACCGTCTCGTCTCGGTGGTCCCGTCGCGCTAACCGCGACGAAGTCGCCTCACTCGCGGTATGAGAGACAGGGTGGCAGTGGTGTCACGTGCTCGTCTCGACGTCCATCGTCGCTACCCGCGCAACGACGTTCGCCTCGACTCGCGTAACCCTAATACAGGGTGCATGTTGTCACGTGCTCGTCTCCGGCGTCCTGTCTTCGCTACCGCCAACGACTTCCGCCTCGACTCGCGTAACCCTAAGATAATAGTGGTGGCAGTGGTGTACGTGCTCGTCTCTTTCTCCTTCTGCGTCCGTCGTCGCTAACCCGCGACAACTTCCGCCCCACGACTTGTGTTACCTGAACCAGGGTGGCAGTGGTGTCACGTGCTTGTCTCGGCGTCCGTCATCGCAACCCCACGTGACGTCCGCCAGCGACTCACGTCCCCTAAGATAGCCAGTGGACAGTGGTTTCACGTGCTCGTCTCGGCGTCCGTCGTCGCTATCGCGACGACCACCACCTCGACTCGCATAACCATAAGATGGCATGGTGTCTGGTGTCACGTGCTCGTCTTGCATCCGTCGTCCCCTACCGAGACGACGTCTGCCTTGACTCGCGTTATCTAAGATATGGTTGGCAAGTGGTTGTCACATGCTCTGCTCGGAGTCCGTCGTCGCCACCACGACGACGGTCCGCCCTCGACTCGCTGTGAGCCTAAGATATACGTGTGACAGAGGTGCTACGTGCTCGTCTCGCGTCTTTCATCGCTAACCGCGACGACGTCCGTCCTCGACCGCGTAACATAATATAGACATGGTGGCAGTGGTTCACTGCTTTGTCTCGACGTCTGTCATCCTATACCGTGACGACTCTGCATGACTCGCTTTATGCTAAACATGGTGGGCAGTGGTGGTCACTTGCTCGTCTGCGGCGTCCGCGTCGCTAACCCTACGAACGTTCCCTCGACTCTCGCGTAACCCTAAGATAGACATGTGGCCACTGGTTCACGTGCTTGTCTTGGCGTCCGTCGTCTTTACCGGGACGACGCCCCTCGACTCGTGTTACAGCAATGAGATAAGTGGCAGTGGTGTCACGGTGCTCGTCTCGGTGTCCGCGTCGTCGCTATCCAGGCGACTACGTCGCACTCAACTCAGCGTTATGCCTTAACAGGGTGGCGTGGTTGTTCCACGTGCTCGGCTCAACGTCCGTCGTCGCTACGGTCCGCAAACGAGTCGCCCGACTCTCTGTAACCCTGATGTCTCGATACACGTGTGTGCATAGTGTCACTTGCTTCGTGCGGGTCGGGGGTGCATGTCGTTGCTAGGGTGAGGTGAACCAGAACACCGCGATGATGTTCGCCTCGATTCGCGTAGCTAAGACCGGGTGGGCAGTGGTGTCACGTCTCATCTCGGCGTCGTCGTCGCTACCGCGAAGATGTCGCCTCGACTTCGCGTAACCCTAAATAGCAGTGTGCACTGGTGTCACCGTGGCTTGTCTCGTCGTCCGTCTTCACTACCACGATGACATGCGCCTCGACTACCGCGTTAAACGATAAGAACAAGGGGGCAGTGGTGTCCACGAGCTCGTCTCGGGCGTCCGTCCCGTCGCTACCCCCCATGCGATTACTTCCGCACTCAAAACTCACATCACGCTAAGACAAGGTAGCAATGGGTGTCACGTAACTTGTCTGGCTTCGTCGTCTCTACCGCGACGACGTATGCCTCGACTCACGTAACCCTAAGATATGACCGGGTGGCAAGTGTACACGTGCTCTTCCTCTGGCGTCCGTCGACGCTACCACCAACCCACCCACCCCCCGCGCGATGTACATTGCCTCGACTCGTGTTGCGCTAAGACAGGGTGGTATTTGGGTGTTTCTGTGCTCGTCTTGGCGGCCGCGTCGCACTGCGACTACAATCCGCCTTGACTCGCGTTACGTTAAGATAGGAGTGGCCAGTGGGGTCACGTTCTCATCTCGCGTCCCGCCTCTACTCAACTCGCGAAACCTAATATCGAACAGGATGGCAGTGGTTTCACATGCTTTCTCGGGTGTCCCGTCGTCGCTACCAGCGCGATGTCCGCCTCGACTTCGCGTAACCTTAAGATAGACAGGTGGCACTGGTGTCACGTGCTTTCTCGGGCTTCCGCGTTCGTACCCACCCTTCCGCGAGACATCCACTCTCGACGCGCGTTACCATAAGATAGAGTGGCAGTGGTGTCACGTCTCGTCTGGGGTCCGTCGTCGTCTACCCGCGCAACGTACGTCTGCCTCACTCGCTTATGCTTAAGACGTGGTTCAAGTGGTTTCACGTGTCGTCTCGACTTCCTTCGCGCTAATACGCCGATTCGCCTCGCCTCTCGTAACCCTAAGATAAACGGGTTGGCAGTGGTGTCCCACTGCTCGTCTCGGCGTCCGTCGTTGCTACCGCAACGACGTCCTCCTTTAATCGAGGAACCCTAAGACTAAACAATAGGGTGGCAGTGGTTTTGTTTTACAAAAACGTGCTCTCTCTGGCGCTCCGTCGTCCGCTACCAAGCCATCTAACGACTTCCTCCTCGACTCGCGTTACCTGTGAACCTGGTGGCAGTGGTGCACTTGCTTGTCCCTCGGCCGTCCCGTCGTCGCTACACGCACTACGTCCTCCCTCCTCTACTCGTGAAACCCTCAGATACTACAGGGTGGTAGTGTTGCACGTTCTCGTCTCACACAACAGCGTCCCGTCATCGCAGACGTCCGCCACGCTCGGTGACCCTAAGATAGACGGGGGTGGCTATGGTGTTCCTTGCTCTCTCGCGTCTTTTCGTCGCTACCCCCCGCGACGACGTTCGCCTTTGACCGCGTACGCTAGATAGGGTGGCAGTGGTGTCACGGCTCGTCCTGGTCCCGCCGCGTACCGCGACGCGTCCGCCTCGACTCGCGTACCCTAAGATAGACCGTTTGGCATTGGTGTCACGTGCCCCGTCTCGGCGTCCGTCGTCTGCTACGAACCCGACTACAGTCCGCTCACGCGTGACCCTATATAGAGAGGGTGAAGTGGTGCACGTTCTCGTCTCGGCTTATGTCCGTCGCTACCGCACGACGTCCGCCTCGACTCGCGTAACCATAAGATAACTTGGCAAAGTGGTGTCCATGTGCTTTTCTCGGCGTCAGTCGGCGCTACCATGACGTCGTCCGCCTTGACTCACGTTACCTTAAGAAGATAGGGTGTGGCTTGGGTGTCCACGTGCTCGTCTCTGCGTCCGTCTCCCCTACCGCGACGACGTCCGCCTGACTCAACGTAACCCTAACACAGACAGGGTGATAAGTGTGTCCACGTCTCGTCTTTGGCGTCCGCATCGCTACCGCGCGATGACGTCCGCCCTCTGACCACTCCCTAAGATAGACAGGAGGCAGTGGTGTCACGTGCTCGCTCGGCGTTCGTCGACATTACCCGATGAGTCCTGCCTCGACTCCGTTTGCTCTCAGACAGGGTTGGTAGTGGTGGGATGTGGCTTCGTCTTGACGCCCGTCGGCGCTACCGTGAGATTGTCCCCTCCTTGACCTCGCGTTGCGCTAAGATAGGGTGGCCGTGGTGTCATGTGCTCGTCTCGGGCGTCCATCGTCGCTACCCGACGACGTCTCACCGCTACTCACGAAACTTAAAATAGACATGGTGGCATGGGTGTACACTTGCTGCGTCTTCATCGTCCGTCGTCGCGGACGTCGCCTCGCCTCTGTGACCTATAGATTAACAGGGAGTGCCAGTGGTGTCACGTGCTCGTCTCGGGCTTCGTCGATGCTAACCGCAACGAGGTCTGCCTCGACTCGCGTTACGCTATACAGGGTGGCGTGGTGTCACGTGCTTGTCTCAGGTTTGTCAATCGCGGACTCTGCCTCGACTCGCGTGACCTATGATAACAGTGTGGCGGGGTCAGTGCTCGTCTCGGCGTCCGCGACGCTACTCACACCCCCCTACGGGCCTCTAACCGCGCCGACGTCCGCCTCGCCTCGCGTTCGCTAAGACATGGTGGAGTTTGTGTCACGTGCTCGTCTCGGTGTCCCGTTTTCGCTGACTCGAGACGACGCCCGCCTCGACTGCGACTCGCGTAAACCCCTAAGATATACAGGGTGGCAGTGGTGGTCACGGTGCTCTTCTCGCGTCCTCCATCGCCCCACGATGAATTCCTCCTCGCTCTCGCGTGACCCTAAGATAGACAGTGTGACGGTGGTGTCACTGCTCGTCTCGGCTTCTTGTCATCGCTATCGCGAACGAACGTCCCGCCTCGACTCTCGTAACCATCATGAATAGACATGGTGGCATTGTGTCACGTTCTCGTCCTCCTCTGGCTCAGTCGTTCCTACCGGGGAACGACGTCCGCCTCGACGATCGCGTGAACGCTAAGCAGGGTGGCAGTGGTGTCACGGTGCTCCGTCTCGGGTCCGTCTTGCTAACAGCGAAGAACGTTCGCTCTGCCTCGACTCGCTTAACCCTAAGATAGACAAGGTTAGCCCTGGTGTCACGTGCTCGTCTCGGCGTCCTCGTCGGTACCCGCGAGATGTCCGCCTCGACTCGCGTTAACAAAACGATAGAGTGGCAGTTGTCTCACGTTCTTGTCTCGGTGTCCTTCGTCGCTACCAGCTCGACGTCCCACCTCCACTCTCGCGTTATGCTAAGACAGGGTGGCAGTGGTGTCACGTGCTCGTCTCGACGTCCGTCCCGTCACTAACCGCAACGACGTTCTCCTCGACTTTCGCGTAACCCCTAAGATAACAGGGTGGCAGTGTTGTCACGTGCTTGTCTCGGTTTCCGTCGTCTCTACCTCCACTAACGTCCCTTCGACCACGTAACCCTAAGATAAAGAGGGTGGCAGTGGGGGTCACGTGCTCGTCTGGCGTTCATCTCGCTAAACGCGATTAGTCCGCCTCGAATCGCGTTACCCCTGAGACAGGGTGGCAGTGTGTCACGTGCTCGTCTTGTCGTCCGTCTTCGCAACCAAAACTACGACGTCGCCACGACTCGCGTAACCCTAATATAGAACATGGTGACAGTTGTGTCACGTGCTCGTCTCAAGTCCGTCGTCGCTACCGCGACAAAACATCCCCTCGACTCGCGTTACGCTAAGAGATGGTGGCAGTGTTGTCACGTGCTCGTCTCGCCATCCCGTCGTTGCTTACCACCAACCCGCGGTGACGTCCGCCTTGAATCGCGGTAACCTAAGATAGACAGGTGGCAGTGGTGCCAACGTGCTCGTCGCGGCGTCCGTCATCGCTATCAAGATTACGATTCGCCCCTACTCCGTTGCGCTAAGACAGGGTGGCAGTGGTGGCAGTGCTGCGTCTCGACGTCCGCCTTGACTCGCGTAACCCAACAAGATAGGGTGTACAGTGTTGTTCGCGGTGCTCGTCTCGGCGTCCGTCGTCGCTAACCGCGACAATGTCCTCCATGACTTTCGCGTTACATAACAAGCTGTCAGTGGTGTCACGTGCTCGTCTCAGTGTCCGTCTTTCGCTACCTGCGACGCGTCCGCCTTCGACTCACTACCGGGTTGCGCTTAGACCCAGGGTGCAGTTGGTGTCATGTGCTGGTCTCGGCAATCCGTCCGTCGCTACCAGGATGACGTCCGCCTTGGACTCGCTTAACCTAACATAGACAGGGGACAGGGTGTCACGTGCTTCGTCTCGGCGTCCGTCGTCCACCCTGCGACGAGATCCGCCTTGACTCACATAACCTCCTGATAGCCAGGAGCAGTGGGTGTCACGTGCTCGCTCGGCTCCATCGACGCTAGCCCCTACCGTACGCGTCCTCCTCTACTCGCGTTGCGGTCAGACAGGGTGGTAGTGGTGTGATGTGCTCGTCTTGGCGTCCGTCTCGCTAGCGCGACGACTTCCTCGCCTTGACTCATGTTACGCTCAAGATAGGGTGGCAAGTGGTGTCACGTCTTGTCTCCGGCCCTCGTAGCAACCACGACGACGTCCGCCCTCCTACCTCGTGAAACCCTCAGATGCACGGTGGCAGTGGTGTCCACATGCTCGTCTCACGTCCGTCATCCGAGACGTCCGCCTATAGAAAGGGAGTGGCGAACGTCGTCGTGGTTGCGACGACGGACGCCGCGACGAGCACGTGACACCACTGCCACCCTGTCTCTGGGTAACGCGAGTCGAGGGGGACAACGTCGCGGTAGCGACGACGGACGCCGAGACGAGCACGTGACACCACTGCCACCCTGTTTATCTTAGGGTTACGCGAGTCGAGGCGGACGTCGTTCCGGTAGCGACAACGGACGCCGAGACGAGCACGTGACACCACTGCCACCCTGTTTATCTTAGGGTTACGCGAGTCGAGGCGAATGTCGTTGCGGTAGCGACTACGGACATCGAGACGAGCACGTGACACCACTGCCACCCTGTCTTAGCATAACGCGAGTTGAGGCGGACGTCGTCGCGGTAGCGACGACGGACATCGAGACAAGCACGTGACACCACTGCCATTCTGTCTTATTGTAACGCGAGTCGAGGTGGACGTCATCACGGTACCGACGACGGACGCCGAGACAAGCACGTGACACCAGTGCCACCTTGTCTATCTTAGGGTTACGCGAGTCAAGGCGAACGTCTTCACGGTAGCGACGACGGACGCCGAGACGAGCACGTGACACCACTGCCACCCTGTCTTAGCAAAACGGAGGTCGAGGCGGACGCCGAGAAAAGCACGTGACACCAGTGCCACCCAGTCTATCTTAGGGTTACGCGAGTCGAGGCGGTCGTCATCGCGGTAGCGACGACGGACGCCGAGACGAGCACGTGACACCACTTCCACCTTGTCTTATCGTAATGTGAGTCATGGTAGACGTTGTCGCGGTAGCGACAATGGACACCGAGACGAGCACGTGACACCACTGTCACCCTGTCTATGTTAGGGTTACGCCAGTCAAGGCGGACGTCGTCGCGGTAGCGACGACGGACGCCGAGACGAGCACGTGACACCACTGCCACCCTGTCTTAGCGCAACGCGAGTCGAGGCGGACGTCGTCGCGGTAGCGACGCGGATGACGGCCGCCGAGACGAGCAAGTGACACCACTGCCACACTGTCTATCTTAGGGTTTCTCGAGTAGAGGCGGACGTCATCGCGGTAGCGATGACGGACGTCGAGACGAGCACGTGACACCACTGCCACCCTGTCTTAGCGTAACGCGAGTCAAGGCGGACGTCGTCGCGATAGCGACGAAGGACGCCAAGACGAGCACATCACACCACTACCACCCTGTCTTAGCGCAACGTGAGTCCAGGCGGACGTCGTCGCCGTAGCGTCGACGGACGCCGAGACGAGCACGTGATACCACTGCCACCCTGTCTATCTTAGGGTTACGTGAGTCAAGGCATACGTCGTCGCGGTAGCGACGACGGACGCCGAGACAAGCACGTGACACCATTGCTACCCTGTCTTAGCATGACGTGAGTTGAGGCAGACATCGTCACGGTAGCGACGACGGACGCTGAGACGAGCTCGTGACACCACTGCCACCCTGTCTTATCATAACGCGAGTCAAGGCGCACGTCAACGTGGTAGTGACTACGGATGCCGAGACGAGCACGTGACACCTGTGCCACCCTATCTATCTTAGGGTTACGCATGTCGAGGCGAATGTCGTCGCGGTAGCGACGACGGACGCCGAGATGAGTACGTGACACCACTGCCACCCTGTCTTAGCGTAACACGAATCGAGGCGGACATCGTCGCGGTAGCGACGACTGACGCCGAGACGAGCACGTGACACCACTGCCACCCTGCTTATCTTAGGGTTACGCGAGTCGAGGCGGACGTCGTTGCAGAAGCGACGACGCACGCCGCGACGAGCAAGTGACACCACTACCACCCTCTTTATCTTAGGGTTACGCAAGTCGAGGCGAATGTCGTTGCGGTAGCGACGACGGACGCCGAGACAAGCACGTGACACCATTGCTACCCTATCTTAGCGCGACTTGAGTTGAGGCGGACGTCGTCGCGGTAGCGACGACGGACTCTGAGATGAGCTCGTGACACCACTGCCACCCTGTCTTATCGTAACGCGAGTCCAGGCGCACGTCATCGTGGTAGTGACAACGGACGCCGAGACGAGCACGTGACACCAGTGCCACCCTGTCTATCTTAGGGTTACGCGAGTCGAGGCGAATGTCGTCGCGGTAGCGATGACGGACGCCGAGATGAGTACGTGACACCACTGGCACCCTGTCTTATTGTAACGCGAGTCGAGGCGGACGTCGTCGCGGTACCGATGACGGACGCCGAGACAAGCACGTGACACCAGTGCCTCCTTGTCTATCTTAGGGTTACGCGAGTCGAGGCGGACGTCGTCTTGGTAGCGACGACAGACGCCGAGACAAGCACGTCACACCATTGTCACCCTGTCTATCTTAGGGTCACGCGAGTCGAGACGGACGTCATCGCGGTAGCGATGACGGACGCCGAGACGAGCACGTGACACCACTGCAACCCTGTCTATCTTAGGGTTTCACGAGTCGAGGCGGACGTCGTCGCGGTTTGCAACGACGGACGCCGAGATGAGCACGTGACACCACAGCCACCCTATCTTAGCGTAACGCGAGTCAAGGCGGACGTCGTCTCGGTAGCGATGACGGATGCCTAGACGAGCACGTGACACCACTACCACCCTATCTTAGCGTAACGCGAGTCAAGACGGATGCCAAGACGAGCACGTGACACCACTACCACCCTGTCTTAGCGCAACGCGAGTCAAGGCGGACGTCGTCGCAGGTAGCGACGACGGACGCCGAGACGAGCACGTGACACCACTGCCACCCTGTCTTATCGTAATGCAAGTCGTGGCGAACGTTGTCGTGGTAGCGACGATGGACGCCGAGACGAGCACGTGACACGACTGTCACCCTGTCTATGTTACGGTTACGCGAGTCAAGGCGGACGTCGTCGTGGTAGCGACGACGGACGTCGAGACGAGCACGTGACACCACTGCCACCCTGTCTTAGCGCAATGCGAGTCGAGGCGTACGTCGTCATGGTAGCGATGACGGACGTCGAGACGAGCACGTGGCACCACTGCCACGCTGTCTATCTTAGGGTTACGCGAGTCAAGGCGTACGTCGCCGTGGTAGCGACGACGGACATCAAGGCGAGCACATGACACCACTGCCACCCTGTCTTAGCGTAACGTGAGTCGAGGCGGATGTCGTCGCGGTAGCGACGACGGACGCCGAGACGAGCACGTGACACGACTGCCACCATGTCTATCTTAAGGTTATGCGAGTCGAGGTGGTCGTCATCGCGATAGCGACGACGGACGCCGAGACGAGCATGTGACACCACTGTCACCCTGTCTATGTTAGGGTTACGTGAGTCATGGCGGACATCGTCGTGGTTGCGACGACGGACGCCGAGACGAGCACGTGAGACCACTGCCACCCTGTCTCAGGGTAACGCGAGTCGAGGCGGACGTCGTCGCGGTAGCGACGACGGACGCCGAGACGAGCACGTGACACCACTACCACCCTGTTTATCTTAGGGTTACGCGAGTCGAGGCGGACGTCATTGCGGAAGTGACGACGGATGCCGAGACGAGCACGTGACACCACTGCCACCCAATTTATCTTAGGGTTACGCGAGTCGAGGCGAACGTCATTGCGGTAGCAACGACGGACGTCGAGACGAGCACATGACACCACTACCACCCTGTCTTAGCATAACGCGAGTTGAGGCGGACGTCGTCGCGGTAGCGACGACGAACACCGAGACGAGCACGTGACACCACTGCCACTCTGTCTTATTGTAACGTGAGTCGAGGTGGACGTCGTCGCGGTACCTACGACGGACGCCGAGACAAGCACGTGACACCAGTGCCACCTTGTCTATCTTAGGGTTATGCGAGTCGAGGCGAACGTCTTCGCGGTAGCGACGACGGACGCCGAGACGAGCACGTGACACCACTGCCACCCTGTCTTAGCATAACGCGAGTCGAGGCAGACGTCATCGCGGTAGCGACGACTGATGCCGAGACGAGCACGTGACACCACTGCCACCAAGTCTATCTTATGGTTACGCGAGTCGAGGCGGACGTCGTCGCGGTAGCGATGACAGACGCTGAGACGAGCACGTGACACCACTGTCACACTGTCTATCTTAGGCTCACGCGAGTCGAGGAAGACGTCGTCGTGGTTGCGACGACGGACGCCGAGACGAGCACGTGACACCACTGCCACCCTATCTATCTTAGGGTTAAACGAGTCGAAGCGGACATCGTCGCGGTAGCGACGACGCACACCGAGACGAGCACGTGACACCACCGCCACCCTATCTTAGCGTAACGTGAGTCAAGGCAGACGTCGTCTCATTAGCGATGACGGATGCCAAGACGAGCATGTGACACCACTACCACCCTGTCTTAGCGCAACGCGAGTCGAGGCGGACGTCATCGCAGGTAGCGACGACGGATGCCGAGACGAGCACGTGACACCACTACCACCTTGTCTAATCGTAACGCGAGTCGTGGCAGATGTTGTCGCGGTAGCGACGACGGACACCGAGACAAGCACGTGACACCACTGTCACCCTGTCTATGTTAGGGTTACGCTAGTCAAGGCGGACGTCGTCGCGGTAGCGACGACGGACACCGAGACGAGCACGTGACACCACTACCACCCTATCTTAGCGCAACGCGAGTCGAGGCGGACGTCATCGCGGTAGTGACGACGGACGACGGCCGCCGAGACGAGCACATGACACCACTGCCACCCTGTCTATCTTAGGGTTACGCGAGTCAAGGCGGACATCGCCACGGTAGCGACGACGGACGCCGAGACGAGCACGTGACACCACGGCCACCCTATCTATCTTAGGGTTTCGCGAGTAGAGGCGGACGCCGTCGCGGTAGCGACGACGGACGTCGAGACGAGCACGTGACACCACTGCCACCCTATCTTAGCGTAACGCGAGTCAAGGCGGACGTCGTCGCGGTAGCGACGACGGACGCCAAGATGAGCACATCACACCACTACCACCCTGTCTTAGCGCAACGCGAGTCGAGGCGGACGTCGTCACAGTAGCGTCGACGGACGCCGAGACGAGCATGTGATACCACTGCCACCCTGTCTATCTTAGGGTTACATGAGTCGAGGCATACGTCGTCGCGCTAGCGACGACGGACGCCGAGACAAGCACGTGACACCATTGCTACCCTGTCTTAGCGTGACGTGAGTTGAGGCGGACGTCGTCGCGGTAGCGACGACGGACGCCGAGATTTGCTCGTTACACCACTGCCACCCTGTCTTATCATAACCCGAGTAGAGGCGCACGTCATCGTGGTAGTGACGACGGACGCCGAGACGAGCACGTGACACCAGTGCCACCCTGTCTATCTTAGGGTTACGCGAGTCGAGGCGAACATCGTCGAGGTAGCGACGACAGACGCCGAGATGAGTACGTGACACCACTGCCACCCTGTCTTAGCGTAAAGCGAATCGAGGCGGACATCGTCGCTATAGCGAAGACTGACGCCGAGACGAGCACGTGACACCACTGCCACCCTGTCTTAGCGTAAAGCGAATCGAGGCGGACATCGTCGCGGTAGCGAAGACTGACGCCGAGACGAGCACGTGACACCACTGCCACCCTGTTTATCTTAGGGTTACGCGAGTCGAGGCGGACGTCATCGCGGTAGCGACGACGGACGCCGAGACGAGCACGTGACACCACTGCCACCCTATCTTAGCGTAACGCGAGTCAAGGCGGACGTAGTCGCGGTAGCGACGACGGACGCCAAGACGAGCACGTGACACCACTCCCACCCTGTCTTAGGGTTATGCGAGTCAAGGCGGACGTCGTTGCGCTAGTGACGACGGACACCACTACCACCCTGTCTTAGCGCAACGCGAGTCGAGGCGGACGTCGTCGCAGGTAGCGACGACAAACGCCGAGACGAGCACGTGACACCACTGCCACCCTGTCTTATCGTAACGTGAGTCGTGGCGGACGTTGTCGCGGTAGCGACGACGGACGCCGAGACGAGCACGTGACACGACTGTCACCCTGTCTATGTTAGGGTCACGCGAGTCAAGGCGGACGTCATCGCGGTAGCGACGACGGACGTCGAGACGAGCACGTGACACCACTGCCACCCTGTCTTAGCGCAATGCGAGTCGAGGCGGACGTCGTCGCGGTAGCGACGACGGACGTCGAGACGAGCACGTGGCACCACTGCCACCATGTCTATCTTAGGGTTACGCTAGTCGAGGTGTATGTCGCCGCGGTAGCGACGACGGACGTCGAGACGAGCACGTGACACCACTGCCACCCTGTCTTAGCGTAACGTGAGTCGAGGCGGATGTCGTCGCGGTAGCGACGACGGACGCCGAGACGAGCACGTGACATCACTGCCACCATGTCTATCTTAGGGCTATGCGAGTCGAGGCGGTCATCATCGCGATAGCGACGACAGACGCCGAGACGAGCACGTGACACCACTGTCATCCTGTCTATCTTAGGGTTACGTGAGTCGTGGCGAACGTCGTCGTGGTTGCGACGACGGACGCCGCGACGAGCACGTGACACCACTGCCACCCTGTCTCTGGGTAACGCGAGTCGAGGGGGACAACGTCGCGGTAGCGACGACGGACGCCGAGACGAGCACGTGACACCACTGCCACCCTGTTTATCTTAGGGTTACGCGAGTCGAGGCGGACGTCGTTGCGGTAGCGACAACGGACGCCGAGACGAGCACGTGACACCACTGCCACCCTGTTTATCTTAGGGTTACGCGAGTCGAGGCGAATGTCGTTGCGGTAGCGACTACGGACATCGAGACGAGCACGTGACACTACTACCACCCTGTCTTAGCATAACGCGAGTTGAGGCGGACGTCGTCGCGGTAGCGACGACGGACATCGAGACAAGCACGTGACACCACTGCCATTCTGTCTTATTGTAACGCGAGTCGAGGTGGACGTCATCACGGTACCGACGACGGACGCCGAGACAAGCACGTGACACCAGTGCCACCTTGTCTATCTTAGGGTTACGCGAGTCAAGGCGAACGTCTTCACGGTAGCGACGACGGACGCCGAGACGAGCACGTGACACCACTGCCACCCTGTCTTAGCAAAAGAAGGTCGAGGCGGACCAGTACGACGAGAAAATCACGTACACCATTGCCCGCTCCCAGTCTATCTAGGGTTTACGCGAGTCGATTCGCGGTCGTCATCCAGCTGGTAGCGACTGTAACTGGACGCCGCGACGAGCACGTGACACCACTTCCACCTTTGTCTTGATCGGTAATGTGAGTCATGGTAGCAAGCGTTTTCTGGCGGTAAGTGCGACAAGGACACCTGAGACGAGCACGTGACCCTGACTGTCACCCTGTCTATGTTAGGTTACGCCAGTCAAGGCGACGTCATCGCGGTCGCGACGACAGACTGCGAACGAGCACGTGACGCCCACTGGCCTCTGCCACCTGTCTATCGCAACGCGAGTCGAGGGGGGGGGGACGGATCGTCGTCGCGGTAGCGACCGCGAGACGGCGCCGAGCATCCGTGACACCACTGCCACATCTGTCTATCTTCTTAGGGTTTCGGCGAGTAGAGGCGGACGTCATCGCGTTAGCGATGACGGACTTCGGAGACGACACAAGTGACAGCCATGCCACGCACGTCTTAGCGAACGCGATTCTAAGGCGGACGTCGTCGCGATAGCACGAAGGACCCAGACGAGCACATCCCATCACTACCACTCGCTGTCTAGCGCAAGTGAGTCGATGCGGACGTCTTCCGCCAGTAGCGTCTACGGACTGCCGAGACGACCTACGGTGATACCACTGCCACCAATCTGTCTATCTTCGGGTTACATGATTCAAGGCCTTACGTCTTCGTCGGGAGCTGACGTCGACGCCGAGACAATGCACTGACACCATTGCTACCGCTGTCTTAAGCATGGTACGTGAGTTGAGGCAACTCAGATGTCACGGTAGCGACGCGGACCTGAGACGTGCTCGTGACACTAGGATCACTCAGTCCACCCTGTCTGTGCTCATCAACGCTAGTCAAGTCGCACGTCACCGTGGTGTGACTATATGGTACGATGGCCGAGACGATGCATCTGTATGACACCTGATGCCACCCTATCTATTCTTAGGGTTACGCGAGTCGAGGCGAATGTCACTCGACTGTTAGCTACGACGTACGTCCGCGATGAGTACGTGACACCCTCCACTCTGCCACCCTGTCTTGCTTAACAACGAATCGAGGGCGGACAATCGTCCGCGTGTATCGACGACTGACAGAGTTTACCCCGAGACGAGCACGTGCAGCCATTGCCACCGCTGCTTATCTAGGTTACTAGACGATGTCGAGCGGACTTCTTGGCTAAAGCGACTACGCCGCCGATACGAGCACGTGACACCACTACAAATCCACCTAAACCGCACCGCTCTTATCTTAGGGTTACGCAAGTCGAGGTCGTCATGTCGTTGCGGAGCGACGACGGACGGCGAGACAGCACGGCCACCATTGCTCACCCTCAGTCTTGCTCTACTTGAGTTGAGGCGACGTCCGTCGCGGTGTAAGCGACGACGGACCTCTGAGATGAGCTTCACCGTGACCCCACCTACTGCCTTGCCACCTACTGTCTATAATCGTACGCGAGTCCAGGCTCCGGCATCGTGTAGTGACAAACGGACGCCCGGTAGACGAGCACGGGATTGACACCAGTGCGCACCGCTGTCTATCTTAGGGTACGCGAGTCGAGGCTAATGTCGTCGCGGTAGCAGACTAACGGCGCCGAATGAGTACTTGACACCACTGCACCTCTGTCTTATTGTAACCTAGTATCGTATTCGGACGTCGTCGCGGTAATACGTGACGGAGTGTTAACGCCTAGAAGCACTGCACACCAGTGCCATCCTGTCATCTTAGGGTTTACGCGAGTGACGGCGGACGTCCGTAACTTGTAGCCTCCCACCAGACATCCGATACTACCAAAGCCCACGTGACACAACACCCAGGGGGACCTTGTCACCCTGATCATACTCTTAGGGTCACGCGATTCGAGACTGACGTCATTCGCGGTAGCTCGGACGACGGACGCCGAGACGAGCAGTAGACAAACACCACTTTCTAACCCGTCTATCTTTTGGTTTTCGTGTCGCGAGTCGAGGCACGTCGGCGGCGGTTTGCAACGATCAGGACGTTCTCCGGCATGAGCACGTGACCCCACAGCCACCCAATCTTAGCGGACGCAAGTCAAGGGACGTCGTCTCGGTAGCGATGACGGATGCCTAGACGAAGCACGTGACAACACTACCACCCATATCTTAGCCGTAACGCAGTCAGACGGATGCCAAGACTACACGTGACACCACTACCACCTCTGTTCTTAGCGCACGTCGAGTCGAGCGACGTCTCGCAGGTAGCGACGTCGGGACGTGATGGCCGAGACGATCACGTGACACCACTTCCACCCTGTCTTATCGTAATGCATCGTCGTGGCGAACTTTTCGTGGTAATCGACGATGGGCGGCCGATACGAGCACAAGTCACGACTAGTCACTCCTCTTCTATGTTAAGGGTTACGCCGTGTCAAGGGCGACGTCGTCGTGGTAAGCGACGACGTCGTCTGCAGACTGGAGGCACATGTGTACCCGGCCTGCACCCTGCTAGCGCAATCGAGTCAGCGGCGTACCGTCGTCATGGTAGGCGATGACGGACGTCGAGACGAGCAGCTTGCAATCCAGCTACGCACGGCTGTCTATCTTAGGGTTCCGCGAGTCAAGGCGTACTCGGCCGTTGGTAGCGACTCGGACATCGAGACGATCACATGACACCACTGTCCTGACCCTGTCTTAGCGTAACGTGATCGAGTCGGATGTCGTCGGCTGTAGCTGACGACGACTCCGAGACAGCCCCTTGCACTATTCTACCACTCTATGTCTATCTTACTTGCGAGTCGATGTTGTCGTCATCGCGATAATGCGACGACGGCGCCGAGCGATCATGTGACACTCACTGTCACCTCTGTCTATGTTAGGGTTACGGGCGTCAGGCGGCATCGTCGTGGTTGCGACAAACGGCGCTCCGAGACTATCAACCGGACCGCTACCCCCCTGTCTCAGGGTAACCGAGTCGAGGCGAAGTCGTCAGGGCGGTAGCGACGACGACTCATGAGACGACACTGTGACACCACTACCTTAAACCACTTTTTATCTTAGGGTTACGTGACTCGAGGCGGACGGACATTCGGGCGACGACTGACGCCGCGACGAGCAACGTGGCCCCCCTACTACATACCATCTTCCAACAACATATATATCTAGGGTTAACCTCGTCGAGGCCGAACGTCCTTGCGTAGCACGATGGAACGGTCGAGACGAGCACATGACACGCACTACCACCCTGTCTTATCATAACGCATTGAGGCGGACTCGTCGACGTAAGTCGACGACGACACGAGACGAGCACGTGACACACTGCCACCTGTCTTATTGTAACGTGAGTCGAGTGACTTCGTCGCGTACCTACGACGGACGCCGATCAAGCACGGACAGCCAGTGCCCCATTTTCTATCTTAGGGTTATGCGAGTCTAGGCGAACGTCCTCGCGGATAGCGACGACGGACTGCCGAGATCGAGCACGTGACAAATCCAACTATGCCTACCTTCTGATGAAACTGTCTAAGTATAACCGAGTAGAGGCAGACGTCATCGCGGTAGCGACGACTGATTCGAGACATCAACGTTACCCCACTGGGGGGGGGCCAACACAAAGTCTATCTTATGGTTAACGCGAGTCGAGGCGGACTCTACGCGTTAGCATACAGACGCTGAGCACGACACTGTGACCCACTTGGTCACAATCAAATTAATGTCTGATCTTAGGCTCCACGCGAGTCGATGGAAGACGTCTTCTGGGTTCGACGCGGACGCCGAGACGATCACGTGACACCACTGCAGGCCCTACTCATCTTAGGGCTTAAACGAGTCCGAAGGGACATCGTCGCGGTAGACGTACGACGCCACCGAGACGACACTGGACATACCACCGCCACCCTTCTTAGCGTACGTGAGTCCCTACGCAGACGTCGCTCATTAGCGACGACAGGATGCCCACAAGACGAGCATGTGACCACCTAACTACCCGAATGCCCTGTCTTACGCGCAACGCGAGTTCGAGGCGGACGTCATCGCAGGTAGCGGACGACGGATGCCGAGACTAGCACGTTACCCACTTCAACCATTGTCTAATCGTATAGCGTGCTGTCGTGTCAGATGTTGGTCGCGGTAGCGACGACGGACATAAACCGAGACAAGCTGTGCCACCAACTTAGTCACCCTGTCTGTTAGGTAACGCTAGTTCAAGGCGTACCTCGTCGCGGTGTGACTCGGACACTGAGACGAGACTGCACCACACCCCCTATCTTAAGCGCAACGCGAGATCAGCGTGACGTCATCCGGTAGTGACGACGGACGACGGTCCGCTCGAGACACGAGCCATGACAACCTGCCAACCCTGTCTATCTTAGGGTATACGCGATCGAGGGGACCCGCCACGGTACGACGACTGACGCCGATACGAGCACGGACACCTACGGCAACCCTATCATCTTTAGGGTTCGCGAGTAAGAGGCGGAGCCGTCGGCTTTAAGCGACGACGGGACGTCGAGACTAGCACTAAAAAAGAGTGACACCACTTCTTGGGCACCCTCACTCTTAGCGTAACGCGAGTCAGGGCGTACGTCGTCGGGTCGGTAGGCGCCGATGACGCCAAGATTAGTCACATCACACCACTACCACCCGGTCCTATAGCGCAATCGCGATTCTAGGCGGACGTCGTCACCTAGCTCGACGGACGCCGAGCGAGCACTGTGATACCACTGCCACGCCTGGTTCTTCTTTGGTTACATGATCAGGCATACATGTCGCCTAGCGACACGGACGCCGAGCCCTCAGCACGTGACAACCATTGCTGTACCTCCTATCTAGCGTGACGTGAGTTAGGCGGACGTCGTCGCGTAGTCGTCACGACGGACCGCCGAGATGAGCTCGTTACAACACTGCCACCTCTTCTATCATAATGCCGAGTCGAGGCACTTCATCTGGTAGTGACGACGGACGCCGAGACGGCACGTGACACCAGTGCCACCCTGCATATCTTAGAGTTACGTCGAGTCGAGGCTAACATCGTCGAAGTAGCGACATTACCGACGCCTCGATGAGTACTGCACACCACATGCCACCATTATTCCAAGATTCCTGTCTTAGTCGCGTCAAGCGAAATCGAGGCGTACATCGTCGCTAGTAGCGAAGACCTGACGCGAGAGAGCAACGTTCTACCCACTGAGGCCAACTCTCTGTCTTAGCGTAACGACTCGAGGCGACATCGTCGCTGGTAGCTGAAGAGCTGACAGCCGAGACGAGCACATTTCACACTGCCGCCCGAGCTCTGTTTATCTTAGGGGTTACTCGAGTCGAGGCGGACTTATCGCGGTATCGACGACGGACGCCGATACAGCACGTACCCACTGCCACCCTATCTTAGCGTAAACGTGTAGTCAAGGCGGACATAGTCCTCCTGGTAGCGACGACGGACGCCAAGACGAGCACGTGACAACCACTATCCCACCTGTCTTAGGTTATGCGAGCCATGCGGACGTCTTGCGCTAGTGACGACGGACACCGAGACGAGCGCGTGACACCACTGCTGAACCCTGTCTTAGGTAACGCGAGTCGAGGCGACAGTTGTTGCGTGTATCTACGACGAAAGGACGCCGAGACGAGCACGGACACCACTCTGCCACCCTGTCATATACTTCGGGTTGCGTGAGTCGAGTCGGACCGTTGTTTGTGGTAGCGGCGACCAGACATTGCGCGACGAGCACGTACACAAGAACCTACTGCCACCATCCACCCTTCTTATCATAAAACGTGGTCGAGTCCGACTCGTCTGGCATGTAGCAGTGACGACGGACCGCCAGTAGACAGCAACGTAGACATCGAGGGATGGGGGGGGGGGGGGGGGGGGGGTGGCCACATTCCCTAGGCCCACCAAGCTGCCACGAAAATTTCAATTTAGCCTGAAATCGGACCGTTTACGAGAAAACGGAAAGTCGGGGGTATTTTAACATTGGAGAGAGGGGGGCAATGTCTGTCCTTATTGTAAGGCGGGCAAGTCGAAGCGGACATCGTCGCGTATATCCTGACATCGGACGCCGAGAACAGCCACGTGACAGCCAAGTAATGCCACCAAATTGTCTATCTTAGGGTTACGCTAGTCGACGTGGGGGCGGTACTTCTGTCCATTGCGTGTAAGCGACGACAGACGTAGCTGCAGTCACCGGGACACCATTGTCACCGCTGATACTTTCTACTTAGAGGTCACGTCGAGTCGAGTGGGGGGGGGGGGCGGGACGTCGGTGGGCGCGAGTAGCATCGATGGCTGACCGTAGACATCACGTGACACCACTGCACAAATTGCCAGGGAGGTACGCTGTCCTATCTTACAGAGAATCTTTAGCGGTTTCGCGAGTTGAGGCGGACAGCTCACGTGCGGACTGACGGGACGTCCGAAGCAGCACCTACATCAAGAGAGCGAGAGAAGAACCCTACTCCGGTTTAGCTCCACTGATGTCCTAACCCCTATGATTTTGGCGTATACGATCATTCAAGGAGACATCGTCTCGGTAGCAACGACGGATGGCAACAAGTCTGGGCGAGCCCGTGCACACACACTAGCACTCCTGTCTTAGGCGCAACGCGAGTGCGAGGCTGACGTTTGTCGCAGGGGTAGTCTACGACGGACGGCCGAGACGATCACGTGACCTAACATACTGCTGCTACACGTAATCGGCTTATCGTAATGCAAGTCATTTGGCGGGTCCGTATAAGTGTCGGCGTTGGCTATGAGGGCTGCACAGGCGTCGAGGACTCTCGACTTGACCCGCTGACT